>JAJMEW010000003.1:0-169703 GCA_030574395.1 Pichia californica
AAAAAAGTAATTGGTTGTATAGTGTAGTGGTTATCACTTTCGGTTTTGATCCGAACAACCCCAGTTCGAATCCGGGTACGACCTTTTTTTAATTTCTAATTCTTATTTATTTTTACTAATTTAAGTTTAACTTCATTTATTTAATAATATTTTTTCTATCGATCTAGGTATTTTTAATGAAGAAGTTAGTTAGTTAGTTTGTTACTTAATTAATAATAAGTTTTAAACGTAATATTTATTCAAGAATATTTTATTCTAGCATTAATTTATATTAAAACTATACTAAAAAGTTTTTGATTTTTGATTTAGGCATGATTTGAATAAATTTATCAAAAAAATCATTTGTATTTTTACATATTTATTAATTCCAGTTATTTAGGACATATAGTTAATTAATTCTTTCCTATTTTAAAATTTTCATAATTACTGTTTTAAGAAATTTTTATTTAAACTTAATTAATTATTTAAATTTCGTATTGAAATTTCATAAACATAATGATTTCATTATTTTCATTGTTATTTTTATTATTTTTATAATCTTAATTATTTCAAAAAATCAAGTATTTAACTATTTTATTTGAAAAAAAGAGATGTTGTACCGTTAAAATTTGTGTTTGATCATAAATTATAAATTTAATAAATGGCATAATACTTAATGGAAATCAGACGCGTTTGCAGATTCAGAATTAACATGAATTCAAAGTGAAGGATATTAGTTTAATTCGTGTTATCTCTTTTCTTCCAAATATATTAATAAATAAAGGGCTAAAAAATATATATAACAAAGACAGAATACCATGAATAGGCTCAATTATATCGAAAAACAACAACAACAACAACACCAAGATGATGATGATATGGGAACGGATAAACAACCTAGATTATCATTTTATTTTGAGTCAAGTTCTATTAAAAATAATTCAAATAGAGATAAGATGCTTGATGAAGTTGATAGAATTGAACAGTTAATTACATTAAATTTACAAAAAATAAATGAAAATTTGATAAATTCGAATAATATAATTAGTAATAAATTAATACCTAAATTAGAAACATTTAATAAAAATAGTAATAATATATACAATAATATCAATCATATTAAAGAATTTTTTGAAAATGCAGCTAATGTTAACATTCTCACGAAGAAAGATATTGATATTAATAATATAGATAATACGACTTTTAATGCTAGTTTAACTGAAGATTCTGTGGATCAAAATACTAGTCATAATAATACAAATATTACTAATAATTCAACTGAATTTAGAGATATTAGAGATAGATATAAACATAATTTAGAGATATCTAGTGGTAATAATAATATTATAAGTAATAATGAAGAAAACACTAACAAAAACGATATGACTCCAAGAATTAAAAGAACGAATGGATATTATTCAAATAATAGCGATAGTATTAATTCGGAAACATTTTTAAAAGATATCGAGATTAATGTAGATGATGAATCTACAGGTAGACAAATAAATAATAAAGGATTAAGAAATGAATTTCTGGAATCAGTTGATAATAAATTAGATAAAGAAGATCACCTAATAGAAGATGAAGAAGTTGAAATTACTAGTAAACTTGTTAAAGATATTATTGCAGGATATGAGTCACCACCATGGGAAGATCCTCCTAAATTAGAATCAATGAAATATGGTGGTAATATTGCTATGATAACTAGTAATACTGGAAAGAGGAAAGTAAAGAAACGGAAAATTGATGAAAGTGATGAAATTTTCTTTGGAAGTGTAGAATATCAAGATAAGGGTAAAGATCGTAGTAGTCATGGAGGTGAAGAAGAGGAAGAAGAAGTTAGTATTAGGTTCCCATCATCACCTAAATATGGTGCTGGTGGTAAATTATTGCGAAGTGATGAAGGAAGGCAGATTGCACTTGATTTTGCACGATCTGAAATTATGAAAAATCATCCTATATTATCTTTACAAACTCAAATGAATAAACAATCGACTGAAACTCCTATAAAATCATACAAGGAAATTTCAAATAGTATAGGTGGAACTAATTATGATACTACAGATAGTACAATGGATGATACACCCGAGCTTATATCAGAATCGTTAAATCGTCGTCAAAGACAGACTGGGAGGGATACCAAGAATTAATTGAGAGTTGATTTAGGTAATAGGGAGTGGTATTATAGGTGATAAATGTATTGAATGTAGGTTATAAAAGAGAAATCAGGTTTTGAGTCACGTGCTGTCCCAATTTTTTTGTGTGCAGCCGTTTGTTGTGTTTTTGTTTTTTGTTTTCGTATAATACGGGGGGTTTCAAGTTTCAAGTGTTAGCGTTTCAGCTGGATCACATCAGATTGCAAACACCGTAGCACTTTATTTTCTTCTTTCCCACTTGATATATATTTACAGACATCTAAATTTTGTGATTAAAATTAAATACATTAAATCTGCAATAGAAAATATTCAAATTTGAAGAACATAACATATAACACAATATAATTTTAATAATTCAAAATTAATAATAGCAATAAATAAACAATAAGCACATATAATATATAGAATAGTTTAATATGATTCGACAGTTACAAATACATCAACATTCCACAATAAACATTAATATTAATAATGAAAGAAATAATAATAATAATGATAATAATAGAATGAGAAAAAATAAATTTAAAGATAAAATAGTTGATTGTTATTATATTATTAAAAATTTTTTTAAAAAATATTTCACATTAACTTTATTAATATTGATAATTATATTAAGTGTAATTTATGAAAAAAATATCAATTCAATAGAATATAGATATCCACTTTCTATACATAATATTGATGAATTTAATACAATTACTACATCATCATTATTATTAACAACAGAGACAAAAACAACAATTGTTAAAATACCAACGACATTAACAAAAGAAATTTCAAGTATTATTGAAAATGAATCAAATATGGATTTATTTGTAAATCAAATGAATAAAAAATTTCAATTAAAATCAAATATTTATGGACCAATTCAATCAGATCCAAATAAATTAGTTAAACCATTTAATATTACATCACTTATATTAGTATTTTTAATGTTTACAGCTAGTTTTTTACTTCTTTCTTAAAAAAATTGTATAGTATATATATATTTTAGCTTTTGAAGTTTCACAGTCGTATAATCTAAACAAACCGTCTATAAAACTGTATAGATTTAAATAGATAATTTAACAAATAAATCAATATATATTTTGATATTTTCTGACACAGAATTATGATGTCATAGATTGAAAGTAAATGCTCGCTATTTTTTGAAATTACTTAACATAACATAACATAACATAACATAACATAACATAACATAACATAACATAACATAACATAACATAACATAACATAACATAACATAACATAACATAACATAACATAACATATTATTATCATATACATTCACTATAAATAACGATAAAAAACTTCTTATATATACAAATAAAGTTAATTCCATAATTAACTTTGTTAATACAATTAATTATTCACTTTCACTTTCACTATCATTTTGGAAATTAAATGTTGAATTTGAAATTTTATTTGAATTATTAATATTTAAATTATTATTATTATTTCTATTAATATTACCTAATTCACCAAATTTTCTATTTATATCAGCAAGTGATCCTAATTTACCATTAAATGATGCAGATTTAACAGCATTAAGTAAATCAGTTTGAATTTTCTCATTATTACTATTTGTATTTATATTATCTTCAATCATTTCATCATCACCTTCATGATCAAAATTACTATTAAAATTTAATTTATTATTATCAATTTCATCATTATCAACCATTAAAATATCAGATCCAACATCAGATTCATTTTCATTTTCAGATTCAGATTCTGATGATTCAGCAAATAAAAATTTATTCCTTGAATTAGATGATGAACTATTTGTTCTATTTAATCCAATAAGTGAAACTCCACTATTACTATTATTATTACTATTATTATTATTATTATTATTTAAATGAAATAATTGTGGTTTTGAACCAGCTCCTGTACTACGACGTAAACCTGAAGTATTTAAATCTAATCCACTTAAACCAACTTTAATTGATGACATTGATGATGATAATCCAATACTTGATGTACGTTTTAATTCATTATTATCAATTAATTCACTTCTTTCAATATGTTTACTATACTTTTCATTATTATTATCATTAATTTCATCATCAAATTTTGGAATATTATAAATAAATGATTCAGGTACATCAACAATATTATTATTATGATTATTATTATTATTATTATTACTTGGTAATAATAATGGTGATGCATTAACACTACTTGTATTTGAAATTGAATAATGTGATATTAAAGATGGTGAATTAACAATTAAATCAGGTGTTAAAATTGATTGTTTTAATTTATCATCATTTTGATTATCAATTTTTTGATTTTGTTGTTCTTTATTATCATCTTCATCATCATCATCATCATTATTATTATTATTATTATCAACATCATCATCTAAATCCATTGAATCTTCAATTTGACAATTTTGTGGTACATCATACATTTGAACATCTTGTGAAACATTATTATTTGATGAATAAATCATTGGATTTGAATTATTACTATAAACACTATTATAATCATAATAATAATCATAACCACGATTAGTTTTAGTATTATGTGAAATAGTATTATGATTATTATAATAATTACTATTATTATTATTATAATTATTATTATTTGAATTATATTCATATTCATCATCAGAACCAAATTTTAATGTAGTTGATGGTAATGGAGCAATTGTTGTTAATAAATTATTTTTCGAATTTTTAAAATTTAATTTTTTAATTTTATTATTATTATTATTAATATTATTAAATTTTTTTGGTTTATGTGAAATATTTGAATTATTAATAGTTGGTGCTAATACAAATCCTTCATCATCTTCAGAATCTGATGATGAATCTGATGATGAATTTTTTGAATCATCATACATCATAGTACTATTTGATCTTGATTTTGATTTATAATCACTTTCATCATCTGCATAATGATCATGATCTTCTCTATAATTTGATGAAACCATATTAGAAATCGGATAATCATCTGATTCTTCTGATGTATTTACATAATCATCATCATCATAATCATAATCATAATTATGATCATGATTATCATTATTTGTTAATTTTTCATTATTTTGATCAATTGTATCTAAAGCAATACATTGATCAACTCTCATATTAAAATGAATATGTTTAACTTTCTTTTCATTTTGAATTTGATTTGAATCTGAATTTAATGAAGAATTTATTAAAGAATTTTGTTGAATATGTAAAACTGAATTTTTAAGTGATGATTTAATTTTAGATTTTGAATTTGGTAATATTGATGAATTAATTGAATTTAAATTAAGAGTTGTTGTTGAATTATTATTTGAATTATTATTTGAATTTGATAATGAATTTAAATGATTTTGATTATTATAAGGAGATTCATTTGTAATTGTTGTATTTGAAGGTAAAGAAGAAATTGAATTTGATGATGGTTCTAATAATGGTGATGAAGAAGTTGAATTTTGATTATCTGATTGAATTTTTAATTTTTGTTCACGATGTTCCAATAAATTCTGTAATCTACAATAACTTGCATCACTAATCATTTTTTCAATTTTTGATTTCTTTTTTAATATTGATTTTAAATTATCACAAGGTGGATTATTATCTATGCTTAGTAAAGAATTATTGGTATTAGAATTATTGGTATTATTATTATCATCATTATTATTATTAGAATTATTAATTGAGTTAATTATTGTATTATTAGAAATATTATTTGAATTATTATTTGAATCATTATATATTAGTGAAGAATCATTTTCTAATGAAAGATTTCTTGATAATTTAATTGAATTTGGATTTGAATTTAAACTATCAGATTCAATTGAATCTATTGATTGTTTATTTGATATAACTGGTTGAATTGTTGGAGAATTTGAATTTGAATTTGAAGTTGAATTTGAATTATTAGTATTTGAAGATTTTATAACTGGACCATATAACCAAGTAACATCTGAATCTTTTGACCAATTTAATTCTTCAGGGGATATTGTTTTTAAATTTAATCTAGTTTGAGCCCAAGTTCTCCATGATGCATTTTCTAATCTAGCTGAATCAGCAACATTTTTCCTTCTTAAAATAACATATTTCCAAGATTTTGAAATTTCATCTTCTTCCCATTTATGAGTTAAATAATCAACATGTTCATTTGGTGAATCTTTAACATCAATATCATCATGTAAGATATTTGTCATATCAACATTTTCTTGAGGTGGAGAATTTGAATTGCTATTATTATTATTATTATTTATACCATCTGAATGTATTGAATCATTATTATTACTATTATTATTAGCATTATTATGTAATTGATTATACCTTTTCTGCTGATGTTTGGGTATTAAACAGATATTATTATTATTGTTGGTACTATTATTGGTACTATTATTGGCGTTTGCGTTGTTAGAAATTGCGTTGTTTGGAATTAAGTTAGTTGAATAAGATGAAGAATTCATATTATGAATTGAAGAACCCGGAGAAGATAAAGAATCTTCAGAATTATATAAATCATCAGAGAAATAATCACTTTGAAAAGATTGTGGAGAATTTTCTAATTTTTTATTTATAATATTTGAACGGAATAAATTTTGAGATTGTTGTTGAGTATGATTATGATGATGATTATGATGATGATGATTCGGGGATTTAAGGTTAAGTTTTGAAAGTGTTTCTTCAGGTATATAAGTACCTGAGGTTAATTTTGAATATTGAGTACGACCTAATGTTGAACTTGATAGATTATTTGAATTTGAAGAAGAAGAAGCAGAATTTGAATTCAAATTTGAATTTGAATTTGAATTTGAACCAGATGATGAAGAAGAAGAAGCTAAATATGGGATATTGTTATTATTATCATTATCATTATCATTATCATTATCATTATCATTATTATTATTATCAATATTTGAATTATTAAATAAGATATTTGAATTATCTAATAAAAGTCCCATTGATCTTGTCCTTTTTAATTTGAATGTTGTTGTTTTAAAATGATCATCATCTGTTGATTCAATATGTTGAGAAGTTGTTGGACCTTCGTTAAATACTTCTTTTGACATCTAAATAAACTATTAGTATGATGAATAAGTAAATAAATATATATATATAATAAATGAAGTTTGAAATAATTAAAATTTGATATAAATTCAAACAAAGGCAAAATATAAAGAAAGCAAATATATATGTATATGTTTAACTAACCAAGAATATGCCTATGTTGTTAATATATATTATATGTATACAGTTGATCTGACAATATTGATGGTGTTTGAAGAAGGTAGGGGTGTTATCGGTTGAGTGAATAAAGCAGAAAGTATGGTCAAACAGAAAGTTTGTTGATGTTGCGTGTACAGACTGTGTGATGTGTATTAAATATTATATCAAACACTACTAACTATTGACAAAGCCAAGTCAATTCAGTGCAAGCAAAGAGCAAAGCAGCAAGGAAGGGCCAAGTCGGTGAAGCGAGAGAGAGGGGGGGCCCCGTAGATTCTCGGGTTCGGAGTGCGGACAAACCCGGAGTTGTTTGGCTCGACGGGGGCAACGTCGATCGACGCAGCAGTGGCGGGTGACAAGTGGCGGGTGCAAAAGAAACGACTGCGCACAGAGAAGAAAAAGAAAAGAAGAAACCGCGCCACCCTGGCAACCACAACAGCTAAGCGACGCTGCACTACGCTGCACTACGCTGCACTACGCTAGCCAAGCACCAAGCACCAGCAACTCGCTCCTTTTGGCTGGCTCACACCTCACAGCTCACAACTGGCTACTTTTAACTTTTGACCCATTCCACCTCCTTCTCCTTCTTTTATCTGGCCAACCTCTTTGATTTCACTCCTTCAAACAAGTTTATCTCTTCTTCCAACTAAGTCACTCCTTTGAAATCATATCCAGTTCATTATATATACACATATATAATAGCTTTTAGCAATTCACATTCTTTTGAAAAGAAATCAAATCAAACTAAGAGATCAAATCAAATTAAAACAAATCAAATCAAATCAAAATACTGGAACTATAATCATTATTCCTATTTATCTATTCTCCAACTATTTACATTCCTTACGAAATACTTAACTTAACCTACTAATATGTATGTACAACAACAGCACAATTACATTTGTTTAGTTATTTGTTTATTTGTTTATTTGCACACTCTGAATCCTGAAACCAGCAATGCTACAGCGAACACTGAACACTCGCTTTTCTCACTCCAATTCACTCACTTCACTTCACTTTATTCGCAGCTGAAACAAAATGTTAAAAATAAACAACACGCAGAACGAGCTCGCTGTTATTATGTCCCCATGGCAACCCGCGCTGCTACCTAACTAATTAATTAAATAAATGATTAATTAAACAAACAAACAAACAAACAAACAAACAAACAAACAAACAAACAAACAAACAAACAAACAAACAATTCATAGATCATTATCAAATACTAACATACTTTAACCTTCCATCATTCAGACAATGAAATTATCAAACACTACCTTATTATCAATTGCTTCACTCTTGTTATCTGTTAAAGCAGATTCAAATGTTGAAGATTGTACAACAACTACTGCATATCATATGCATCATCAACATAAAAGAGCAGTTGCTTATGATTATGTTTATGTCACTGTTACCGTTGATGGTGAAGGAAATACTTATGCAAATACTCAAACTTCAACTTCACTCTCAAGTGAATCAGAACCTACTTCAGCTTCTTCATCTTCTTCAATTGAAGCAACAATAACAACAACTTCATCATCAGAACAAGAATCTTCTTCAACTTCATCATCATCTTCAGCTGAAGCAACAACTTCTTCATCTTCAGGTAAATCTTATACTTTAAGTTCAGGTTCTTTATCCGCTTATTCAAATCCAACAGAAGAATTTCAAGATGGTGTTATACCATGTTCTGAATTCCCATCTGGTCAAGGTGTTGTTTCATTAGATTATCTTGGATTTGGTGGTTGGTCAGGTTTATATCATTCATCAGATTCTTCAACTGGTGGTTCATGTGAAGATGGTACTTATTGTTCTTATGCATGTCAACCAGGTATGTCAAAAACTCAATGGCCATCTGATCAACCATCAAATGGTGTTTCTGTTGGTGGTTTATATTGTGATAATGGTTATTTATATTTATCAAATTCAAGATCAAATTATTTATGTGAATGGGGTGTAGATTCTGCTAGAGTTGTATCTGAATTAAGTGAATCTGTTGCAATTTGTAGAACTGATTATCCAGGTACTGAAAATATGGTTATACCAACAATTGTTGATGGTGGATCTGAAAATTATTTAACAACTGTTGATGAAGATAATTATTATGTTTGGGAAGGTCAAAAAACTTCTGCTCAATATTATGTTAACAATGCAGGTGTTTCACAAGACGATGGTTGTATTTGGGGTACATCAGGTTCTGGTGTTGGTAATTGGGCTCCATTAAATTTTGGTGCTGGTTATACAGGTGGAATTGCTTATTTATCATTAATTCCAAATCCAAATAATTATGATGCCGCAAATTATAATGTTAAAATCGTTGCTTATGATGATTCAAGTGTTGTTAATGGTGATTGTGTGTATGAAAATGGTGTTTATAATGGTGATGGTACTGATGGTTGTACCGTTGCTGTTACTTCTGGTAAAGCAAAATTTGTTTTTTACAATTAAATTAATTAATGCTAGTTCTATGATCTTTAACAACATTAACTATTCATTATAAATATATACACAAACACACAATTTTTTTTTCCTGTTGTCTTTTCTTTAACTTGTTTATTAGTCCATTCCTTTTTTTTTTTCACTTGTCCTCTTCCTGTTTTTTTTCCTTTTATTACTATTTTTTCCTTGTTATATTTACACTTTTACCTATTTTTTATTTTTATTACTATTATTATTACTATATATATTATATTATATAACTTTGTACTTTGGTTCTTTTTCTTTATACGATAGAATAAAATAAAATCGAAATTAAATTTAAAATCAAAAATGATTATAATTATCGCGTAGATCTAGTATAAAAATCAGGCTCAGGGCTCAGCTTTTTTACTTTTTATTCATAATCATGTCTTCCTTTTCTTCTAATTCTTTCTTTTTCTTTAAAATTTATTATTATTTTATTAAATAATAACAATGACAATATTTAGTGATGCAGATTATGGAACATTTATTGAAAATGAATTGGATAAACCACCAATTAAACAAATGATATTTAAATCTGCACTTATTCAAGTTGGTGGATTTGGTGATTATAGAGAAGAGCCTGAAGTTGAACCTGAATCTGAGCATGAACAAGAACATGAAGTTGAACCTGAACATGAAAATAATCAAAGTAGTAATCCTGTAATTTTAAATGAGAAAAAATGTAAAAAAAATAATAATAAAGTACCAGTTAGAGTATCTCAAATTGCTACAACTATAAGTAAAAAGAGACCAATTCGTACATCTGCTATTAAAGTGAATACTTCTACTACTACTAATAATAATAAGAAGTCAAAATATGTTCAAAAACAAATTAGTACAAAGAAAAGAAAAAATCAAGAATTATTAAAAGAAGATACAATTACTGCACCACCATCATCATCACCTACATCACCAAGATTTAATTTTGGATTACCAAATATTGATGAAGATGATAATAATGATAAAATTAATCAAATTTGTAGTAGAGACTTAAGTTCATCTAAATTAATTGATCCTATAATGTTAAAAGAAAATAACAATAATAATAATATTGAGAAGGAAGAGGAGGAAGTGGAGGCTCATCTGGAGGATCATCAAAATATTAGTAATACTAATAATGCACAAGAAGAAGAAGAAGAAGAAGAAGAAGAAGAAGAAGATGATGATGCTACAAAAGTTGATCATACACTTTTACTACCAAATAACAAGATCAACTCAAACGATGTAACCACAGCTAATGATGATACTAATGATCCAATAAGTTCTGTAATTTCACTTATTGAACAAGAAATCAACTGTCGGGTAGTTGAAATGGAGAAAAAGATTAATATTGAGGAGAAAACAGTTTTAATTGAAGTGGCTGAGCATTTTAAATTGAGGCGCATGCGTGGTAAAATTAAAATTGCAAGGGAAATTCGTGAAAAGTTGCGCGCTTACGTCAGCAGCGCGTAGAGTCTCCGCGTGCACGGGTGTCTCTCCCCAGCCAATGGGAAACGAGTATTATAATATTATGCTGTGCGAGACACACAAGAGAGAGTGAAATAGAGTGAACAGAGAGTGAATTGTGAAATGTATAGAGAGTAGAGAGCAGTGTTAAAAATTACTATGGCAAAGAATTAAAGAGAGTGCTTAATTATGATAATTGTTTTTGCTTGCCTGGTTGAAAGTGTCGATTTCACTGACAACGTAAAGGTTCAATTTAACTTGTACACATTTTAAACCTTCTGTTGAATAAGTATCCCCTTCATTACACACAAACACATATATACATATTAACTACAATGTTGTCCAGATTGTCTCTTAGAAGTGCCAGAGGTTTAGGTTTAGGTATGTCATTTATTCACCCCCCACTATCCAGTTATATATACTATTATTAATAATTAAATATATTCTCAAATAAATAAAGATCAAAACGAGTTTTAATATGGTTAGAAAATTGACAATTGAATTTCATTTTCATTTGTTAATTATCTTTCTTTATTATATCTTATTACCCAATATAACTGTGATTAATTAATTAACTAATTAATTAAATTAAATTTTTTTAAAATGCTTTATCAACTTTCTGCATTATGTATTGAATTTCAAATATTTTCGAATCAATTTAAGAAAAAAATCATAGAAAAAAACAAATGAAATAAACTATTATTGTTAAACAATCTATTACATTGAAATTATTATTATAAATAAAATTGATTTTTAAACATAAGCAGAAATTATTGCATTCTTATTGGTTGAAAACTAAAATACTAACATAATTAAATATTTTATTTTTTTTCATTATTAATTAATTACAGCATCTCAAGCAACTAGATCTATTTCATCTACTGTTCCAGTTCTTAAGTCAACATATGACTCTCCAGATTTTACTCATTATTTAAACTCTTCAAAGGGTTCATCTGATAAATCAAGAGATTTTACTTATTTTATGGTTGGTTCATATGGTTTATTAGGTGCAGCAGCTGCAAAATCAACTGTTGAAGCATTCTTAACAACAATGTCAGCATCAGCTGATGTTTTAGCAATGGCAAAAGTTGAAGTTAAATTAAATGCAATTCCATTAGGTAAAAATGTTGTTGTTAAATGGCAAGGTAAACCAGTTTTTATTAGACATAGAACACCATCTGAAATTGAAGAAGCAAATGATGTTGATATTTCAACTTTAAGAGATCCACAAGCAGATTCTGATAGAGTTAAAAATCCTGAATGGTTAATTATGTTAGGTATTTGTACTCATTTAGGTTGTGTTCCAATTGGTGAAGCTGGTGATTTTGATGGTTGGTTTTGTCCTTGTCATGGTTCTCATTATGATATCTCAGGTAGAATTAGAAAAGGTCCAGCTCCATTAAATTTAGAAGTTCCAGAATATGAATTTGCTGATGCTGAAACTTTAGTTGTTGGTTAAATTAAAAATTTTATTATTATCAAATATATCCGAAAATATAATACAACAAAAATAAAAACAATAATAAAAAATAAAAACAAATCATATATATACTAAATTAACTATTCACTTCAAAATTAAAATAAATAAATCCATTCCACTATTTTCAAAATAGTGGTATTTTCCTTATGAGACTACTTATAATTGTCTTACATGCTTATTATTCTATTATCTCTCTATAATAATACTTAACTTACATTATATTATATTATATATATATATATCATACGTACATACATGGTACGTCCATATAGTCAATATTTATAAATGAAAAACTATTATGAAATAACAAGCAACACGTAGTAATTAATTAAGTAGTTAATTAATGAAGGAAGTATTTTTGTTCGCTCAACATGAATTTTTGTATTTTTTAACTATACGTAAGTAACACATGTATGTATAAATAGTAAATAAGTAGGAAATTTTAAATTTAACTTTAGATATTAACAAACAACTATGCCAGAGTGGCAACAAGAATATAATTCGGATCCAGATGTTCGACAATTATCAAAGAATTTTGATAAATTTACAACAATTGATTGGCCATTACAAAGGATAAATGAAAATCGACAATATTATGATGCATTAAAGAATAGATCAATAAATTTAAATAATTTATCAAATGATTTAAATAGATTTGAAGATAATATTGAATTAGGTAATGAACGATATATTAATTCAAATAGATTAAATTCATCTGAAAGTAATGAAATAAATAATTCATTAAGATCATTTAATTCAACTGCTACATCAATTATTAATGAAATTTCTAAATTTAAATTAATTAAATCAAGATTATGGTTAACAGTTCAAATTTGGTTAGTTTTAACAATTACAGGTATTTTAATTGGATCAATTGCTGCAATTTTATCAATTTTAACAGAATATCTTAATAGTTTTAAAATTGGATATTGTTCAACAAATTTATTTTTAAATGAAAAAATTTGTAAAAGTGAAGATTGGAAAATTTGGTCAAATTATAAAATTTTATCATTTTTAATATTTACAATTTTATCATTAATTTTTGGATTATTTTCATCATTTTTATGTATTTATTTTGCACCAAATGCATCAGGTAGTGGAATTAGTGAAGTTAAATGTATTGTTTCAGGATTTAATAGAAATGAATTTCTTAATTTATCAACATTAATAATTAAAGCAATTTCATTACCATTTACAATTTCAAGTGGTTTAAATGTTGGTAAAGAAGGACCAAGTGTTCATTATTCATCATGTATTGGAAATGTAATTTCAAGATTAATTGTACCATGGTTTAATGAATCACCATTACAATTATCTGATATAATTATTGCAAGTGCAGGATCAGGTGTTGCAGTTGCATTTGGTAGTCCAATTGGTGGAGTACTTTTCTCAATTGAAGAAATTAGTAGTAATTTAAGAATAAATACATTATGGAAAACATTTTATACATCATTAATTGCAATTACAACATTACAAATTTGGAATCCATTTAAAACAGGTCAAATTGTAATGTTTGAAGTTAAATATAATTCAAATTGGAATTGGAATGAAATTATTTGGTTTATAATATTAGGTATATTTGGTGGATTATATGGTATATTAGTTTCAAAATTAAATATTAAATATGTTTTATTTAGACAAAAATATTTATTAAATTTTAAATTTAGTGGATTAATTGAAATATTTTGGTTAATTTTAATTACATCAATTTTAAGTTATTGGAATATTTTTACAAGATTTGATATGACAAAAGTAATGGAATTATTATTTGATCCATGTAGTAAAATTGAAAATAATAATCCAATTTGTTTAATTTTAAATGATGAAAATGATTCAAATTTATTTAAATGGTTATGGATTTTATTTGAATTAATTTATGCAACAATAATTAGAATTTTTTTAGTTTGTATTAGTTATGGTAGTAAAGTTCCATGTGGTATATTTGTACCAAGTATGGCAATTGGTGCAACATTTGGTAAATTATTAGGAATTTTAGTTGAAGAAATATTTAATAAAAATGATAATTTAAATGGGAATATACCATCAGGAATTTATTCATTTTTAGGTGCTGGTGCAGCATTAAGTGGTATAACTGGATTAACATTTACAGTTGTTGTTATAATGTATGAATTAACAGGTGCAATTAAATATATTATACCAACAATGATTACAATTATAACTGTTAGAATTGTTAATGAAATTGGTGGTAATGGATTTGGTGGAATTGCTGATCAAATGATTAAATTTAATGGATTACCATTTATTGATTTAAAGGAACAACATGATGAATTAGGTGAAGCTGTTAATGTTAAAGATTTAATGGTTTCTAAAATAATTGGATTAGATTTAAATGGTATGTTTGAGAATGATATTTTAAAAATAATGAAATTTGAGAAACGTGAATATCCAATTTTATTTAAACGTAAACATATTATTGGAATTTTAAGTCATTTAAATTTAATTAAAATAATTGAAACAATTAGAAATGAAGAAAATACAGATTTAAATTTAAATGGTAATGAAATTAATTTAAATAATAAATTTATTAGATTTATTAGTAAAGAAAAAATGAATGAAATAAATAAAAGAATTATTGGTGAAACAATTGACTATTATGATAATGATGATAATAATGATGATTATAATGATGATTATAATGAAATATCATTTGATGAATTAATTGAATTTGAATTTTTAAGTATTAATTTTAAAACATCAGTTTTTACATTATTTGATTTATTTGTTGAGATTGGATCTAGAATTATTTATGTTAATGATGATAATAATAAAATTGTTGGATTAATTAGTAGGAAAGATCTTATAAGGTACGAGAATTATATTCATTATAAAAATCATGGTAATGTTTTCATTAATGAGAATGATTTAAATAATTTTGAGAAATTATGGAAATTTTATTTAAAAACATGGAAATTAATTAAATTTTGGGATCATGATAATGAAGATATTGATAATAATGATAGTAATGATTATGTACGATTATAATATATAAAAATATTATATAATAATGTCAATGTATATATGATATGATAAGATATGATAAGATGATATAATTTTTTAACAAACAACATCTTGAGTTGCTCTTGAATTCATTAATAAAGCAACAATTAAACCATATAAACCTAAAACTTCAGCAAAAATTAAGATAAGAATCATACCAACGAATAATCTTGGTTGTTGAGCTGTACCTCTAACACCGGCATCACCAACTATACCAATTGCGAAACCAGCTGCTAAACCAGCTAAACCAACAGATAAACCTGCACCTAATTGAATAAAACCTGTATATAAAGCTTGTTGTTGTTTTAAAGAAGAAGAGATTAAAACAGAGACAACTAAACCATAAATTGCAATAATACCAGCCATAATAACTGGAACGGTATTTTTAATTAATAAATCAGGTCTTAAAACACAAGTTGCACAAATACCGACACCGGATTTTGCAGTACCATAACTGGCACCAAAACAAGTGAAAATGATTGCAGCTGCACAACCAATTGAACCAAAGAATGGAGCATAAACAGGACTGTAAGATGATTAATTAGATAATTAATGTTAGTATTGTGTAATGAGCAAATCAATTGAACGTTTGACTGTGAATGAGATGCGATACGTACCAAAGATCAGACATTGTTGTTGTGTATAGTAGTGTTATTTCTGTGTGTGACGTGGAGGATGCCTTTGCAGTTGTAGATGTCTTTGCAGTTGTTGCAGTTGCAGTTGTTGCAGTTGTTGCAGTTGTTGCAGTTGTAGATGCAGTTAACTACGTACAGCGTTGCAGCTGCTTCGCTGAGCATTTGCTCTTCATTTAACTCGGGCAATTTAAGCAGCCAATTTTGCTGTCTAAACTGCTGCTTAATTAATTTTAGCTGCAGGGCGTCGATCGACGCAGAAAGAAATCGCGTCGATCGACGGCTGACGTAAGCAAGGATTTTCTCTTTTTTTTTTTTATTTTATTTCAAAAATTAAATAAATGAGAAAATGAAAAATAAAATTTTTCCCTTTCAATTTTTCACCTTTCACTTACTTTTACACTTCTACACTTCTACACTTTCCACTTCTTTCACTTCTTTCACTTACTTTTATTCTACTCTTCCCTCTTTAAGGCGAGCCACAGCAAGGAACCTAACCTAGTATAATGTCAACAACTCCAAATCCAAAAGCTTTCCCACTTTCTGATTCTGCTTTAAGTCAACAAATTCTTGATTTAGTTCAACAAGCTCAAAATTTAAGACAATTAAAGAAAGGTGCAAATGAAACAACTAAAACTTTAAATAGAGGTATTTCTGAATTCATTATCATGGCTGCAGATACTGAACCAATTGAAATCTTACTTCATTTACCTTTACTTTGTGAAGATAAAAATGTACCTTACGTTTTCGTACCATCAAAAACTGCTTTAGGTAGAGCTTGTGGTGTTTCAAGACCTGTTATTGCTGCTTCAATTACAACAAATGATGCTTCCGCAATTAAAAATCAAATTTATGCTGTTAAAGATAAAATTGAAACTTTACTTATTTAATTATATATCATACTTATATATATAAACCTTAATTAATTACATTGATTTTCAATTATTTCAATAAATTTTTCCGCATTTGTACTACTACCAATCTCTGAGTTAAATATACCATTAATAACAACACTTGGTGTAATATGAATTCCAAGTGTACGATGATATCTTGTAAAATATTTATTATCTTTTGAAACTCCATTACCATTATTTGATGGTTCACCATCATCACTCTTTTTAATCTCTAATAAATTTTTAATTTCTGAAATTTCATTACTTGTAAACTCACATTTATCATTATTAATTGCTAAATTAATAATTTCATTTGTTAATTCACTACGTGATTTATTATTAATTTCAGAATCATAAAATTTCTTAATATTTTCAAAAAAAATTCTACTAATATTTAAAAAATTTTCTGGTGAAATTTTACAAATTGCAAATGAAACATCATGTAAAATACTTGATTGAATCCCATGCCAAGGTTGAATTACATTAATAAATATTATATTATATTTATTATTTAAATTTTTATTTTTAAGTAATGGTAAAATTTCATCTTGAATTTTAATAAATAATTTTGCTGAAAATGGACAATTAAAATCTAAAAAAATTTCAATGTTATTTGCAAATGGTTTGTAGTCAAATATATGAGATTTAATGTATCTTGGATGCAAGTTAGTCATCTTGTCCCTACAGAGAATAGGTAAAATGATTCCTTCCTATCTTACTTGAATTGCCTGAATACAATACAACAGCCTTTAATAAGCAACAAACACTGCCCCCCCCCCAGGCAAAGGCAAAGACAAAGGCAAATGCGTTGCTGCGTTTTCGGTTTTCGACGACTTCTTAAACAGCAATACATGTGTTGTTAGTTGTGTGTTATCTACTGCATCAACAGCTGTTTGCACAACCAACCCGTTAACATGTCCATCTCTCTGCTTACTCGTTCTTTCTCTCCTTTATTAAGACGCCAATTAACAGTATCTCCCCTTATTAACTACAGAAACATGTCATCTGCAACCCCAGAAAAATTAGATATCGAAATTATCTCTCCAGGTGATGGTATAAATTATCCAAAGAATGGTGATTTATTAACAGTTCATTACACTGGTACTTTAACAAATGGTAAAAAATTCGACTCTTCAGTTGATAGAAATAAACCATTCCAATTCACAATTGGTCAAGGTATGGTCATTCAAGGTTGGGAACAAGGATTTGCAAAATTATCACTTGGTGAAAAGGCTAGATTAACAGTTCCACCACTTATGGCTTATGGTAATAGAGGTTTCCCAGGTTTAATCCCACCAATGTCAACTTTAATCTTTGATGTTGAATTATTAAAAATTAACTAATTAATTATATAAAATTTATATATACTTACTTACCTTTTTAAATATAATTGACCATCTAAAAATTTTAATTGATCATCAGCAATATTTGGTTTGACAAATACTTTGAATTGTCTATCATATAATGTAAATTCAGGTAACATTATATCTTCATTATTATTATTATTACTATTATCATCTGATATTAAAAATTTATATTTAAATTTAAAATTTTCTCTCATAAATGGCATTATACTTAATTGCATATTTTTAACATAATCAATAATTTCAATTCCATTAACAGTATTTAAATTGGTTTGATATTGGAAAATTCTATCAGTTGGATTCTCAATTATATATTCAATTATATATTCATTCTCATTTTCTTCTTCTTCTTCCTTATTAATTAAAACTAACAATCTTGGATCAACATGTGGTAAATTTGCTTTATACATTTCTAATTTATAATTTTGTAAATTATCTTTCATTTCATCAATATAATATTCCATTAAACAATTTAATTCAATTGGAATTGATTTAATTATATTTTCATAACAAATAATATCTAATAATACTTTAAATTCTTTATTTTCATTATTTTTCAAAATTTTATTTATTTCATCATTATTTATTTCTGGATTTAATTTTAATAAAACTCCCTTTGGTCCATTAATTATAAATTTACATGATGTAATACTAATATTATCAAATGAAATATTTTTTAAATTTAATTTAAAAATCCATTTACGTGAATGAATTGGTATATTAAAATTATTATTAATATTTAACATTTTATCTTTATCAATTTTAAATAAATTTGGAAATTCACCATTTTTATCAACTCTTAATTTTGTCTCCCATTCAAACATTTCAAAAATTTTAATTTTGGCTTCCTTTTTAATATTAATTTTAATACCATCATTGATTAATTCATATTGAATATTAAATTTAATATTACAATTTGTATTATTATTATTATCACTCATTTCTTTATTAATTATATTCAATGGTAATCCATTAATTTGTGGTAATTCAATTAAACATTTAATTTTAATACTTTCACCAGGTTTTAAAATATCATTACCAATATATTCAAAATCTTTAAAATTTAAACCCCATTTACAAATTATTTCAAATTTATTCTTTTTCAAAAATTCACAAATTCCTTTAATATTAATTTTAATTAAACAATTTAAATCATCATTTAAAAATTCAATTAAAATAAAAAATTTTCTACCATTAAATCCAATTTTATCATAATTTAATTTACATTTAATATTTGGTATATTTGGTAATATTTCAAATGAATTACTAGGAAAATGATTAATTATTGTTTCAAATTTATTACTTTTCTCTTCATACCATTTAATAAATGGTTTTGTATTATCTTCAATATTAGATATATTATTTATTGTATTAAATTCAATATCATTAACTATACCATTAATTTTAACTCTTGGTATATAAAATTTTCCAATTATATTTGATTTAATATGTAATTGTAATATTAAATATTTAATATCTTTATTATTATCAATTGATTTAAATTCTAATGGACAATAAACTTCTTCTTTAATTTCTTTAGATATACATTCAATTGGATAAATTACAATTGGTTTATTATTCTCAATTTTATTATCAAATTTATTAATAATTTTAACTAATTTAAATTCAAAATTTTCACCAATTTCAATCTCTAATGATTTAATAATTAAATTAGAAATCATTTTATTACCTTTATGTGAAATCAAAATTTGAATATTAATTCCATCATTTATCATATTTGAATATTTTTTAATATTAATATCAATATTAAATATTTTTTCTTTAATAAATGAAGTATTATTTAAATCTAAAATTTTATTATCATCTTTATTATTATCATCATTAATTAATTCTAAACTAATAATTTTTTCCTTTAATTTATTTAATAATATTTGAATTTCATTTAAAATTCCAAATTTTTCCCAAATATAATCATCAATAAAACATAATTCAATATAAATCCCCCATGATTCACGAATTTGTGAAAGTCCAATATAACAATTTAAAATTTTTTCAAGTATATTACAAACAATTAATTTAAAATTTTCTTGTTTATAAATTGATAAACTTGCAAAATAATTATTAACTGCCATACTATAATTTTTTTTTAAATAATAAATATCAGCTAAAAGTAAATAAATTCTTGATTCAATCCTTGAAAATTTACAAATTTTAGTTAAATTAAATGAATCAAGTGCACCATTTAATAATAAAATTGAATTATCAATTTTAAAATTTTCAAATTTAATTGATAATTTCCTAAATTCAAATGCTTGTAAATAATTAAATCCATTATTTGGCATATTATAACTATTAAATTTAAATTCTTTAATACCTAAAGTTGGCATTAAAATTGTTTCAACTGGTACATTAACAAAATTATTATTAATATTATTACTATTATTGTCATGATTATTATTATTATCATTATGTAATTGATCATAATTTATATTTTCAATTAATTCACTTAACCATGTAAATTGATTTGAAATCCAATTAAATTTTAAATTTAATTTATCTAATTCTTTAATTTGATTAATATGAAATGTAAATTTACGATATGCAATATTTGAATCATTTAAAACAATATATGATCTAACAATATGAATACACATAATATCTAACCAAATTTTAATCTCATTATATTGATTAAATTGATTTATTACATCAATTGATTTTAAAGATTTTAATAATTTATCATATGAATATTCTAATAATTTAATTGAATAATCATTTATATTTTTAAATTGTTCAAATATTGAAATTTTAATTAAATTTCTACAATTAAAAAAAATTTCTGAATATTGATCATCTTTAATTTCCCTTTTCTTCAATTTTTGAATTTGTAAATTAAAAAAATCATTTGTATATTGTTTTAATCCAATCATTAATTTTCTAATAAATATGTTTTGTTCCCTTTTAGAAATTTCATCATTTAATCCATTAATTATAAATAATGAATTTGAATTCATATTTATCTTTGTTAATAAATTTTGTAATCTATTATTTGAAATTTGAATTTTATTATTATCAATTAAAATACAAACAAATTTAATCATTGTATTAGAAAATTTTAATTTTAATCTATTAATTTCATTAATTATTAAATCATCAAATATTTTATCATTATTAATTTCATAAATTGAAATAAATACAGATGGTATATAATCATAATATTTTTCTATCCATTCGATTGGTAATAAAGATCCAAAAAATTCACCATCTTTATTATATGGTGATAATGGAGATTTTGATCCATTTATAAAAATTTCATAATTTTTTTCAACATATTTAATATTAAACCATAATCCTTTTAAATTATTATTACCATTATTTAATGTTGATAACATACGTTGTTTTAATTTTAATGAATTTTTATTATCTATATTTGTTGTTGCATTTGCTGCACTTGTTGTCGTTGTTGTTGTTGTTGAATTATTTATTTCTTGATTTGGCCACCAAATTCTATCACGTACATTACATTTATTAATTAATCCAATTAATCTTTCAATACATTGATTATTTAAATCATCTAATTCTCTATCAATTGATATTTGAACTCCATAATTATGCCTTTTATTCGATGATTTAAATTTTTGTTCTTTTAATGTTCTAATACGTCTAATTGGAAGTTTTGGCCTAATATCTTTTGATATACCTTGTATAATTATTAATGGAGCAGGAACTGCAGTCAATGAATTTTGATAAGTATCCATTATAATTCTATTGTCTTGGTTTTATAGTTATCTGCCAACAAACAATAATTATCTATCTGTAATACATAAATAACATAGTGAATAACGTATTTCCAATTATTTGCGTTTTGCGTGGGTGCTCATTTTAATTTAAATAAAGAACGTTTGTTTATTCAGTTACTGTTTGTTTATCGGTTGTTTATCAACTGCTTATCCAGTTACTGTTACAAGATACAAAGACTAAGAAAAATGGTACAAACATATACAGTTGATGAAACACATATTGTTCCACATGGAAAACTTTTAGAAGGTATAACATATGATGAAAGAAATAATAATTTATATTATATCGATATTCCAGCTGGTTCTGTTTTCGTTTTAAATGGTACAAATAATAAACAAACTGAAACACCATTAAGTATTCCAAAAAGTTATATAGTTAGTAAATCTGTTGGTGTTATTGGATTAACATCTGATCCAAATAAATTAATTTGTGGTGTTCAAGAAGGTATTTCAATTCTTGATTTAAATTCAGGTAATGTTAAATCAATTGTTGAATTTCCAAATAATGGTTTAGTTAATGGAATTCAATATAGATCAAATGATGGATCAGTTGGCCCAGATGGTTCATTTTGGGTTGGTACAATGGATGATAATGAAACAACAAAATTTGGTTCAATGTGGTATTTAAAAGATAAAAATTCAAAATTAATTGATCTTTGGGATAATGCTGGAATTCCAAATGGTTTAAATTGGGATTTATCAAGAAAAATCGTTTATTGGACAGATTCAATTGATGAAACAATTTATAAATTTAATTATGATCCAATTAATAATAAAATTGATTTAAATTCAAAAGAACCTTGGTTTATTAATAATGGTACACCAGATGGTTCTTGTATTGATAAAGATGGTAATTTATATATTGCCTTATGGGGTAGTTATAAGATTGTTAGATTCACACCTGATAAAAAAATTGATATGGAATGGAAATTTCCATCAAAAAATATTACTTGTTGTACTTTTGGTGGTGAAAATTTTAGTACATTATATGTTACAACTGCAGATTTAGGTGAAGATGATGAAATTGATAATAATGATATTGGTGCTGCTGTATTCAGAATTGACGTTTCTGATTTAGGTATTCAAGGTGTTCCAAAAAATAAATTTATTGTTTAAACTTAATATATAATATGTACTTAATTAATTAATTTTCATTATATTCTTCAATCCAAATTAATAACCAATTAATAAATTCATCGACATATTCATTAGCTTCAACACCACCATTTCTAAGATCATTGATTTTTCTACTGGCGATTTGTACTCTACCATCTTTAGAATATTCATTTGTAAGACTTACATTATCTAGAATTTCAAGAACTGTTAAAATGTGAAATTGTAATATTGGAGAAGACATATATTCTTGAAATTTGGGAACTTGACATAATTTCGATAACATTGGATCATCAATCTTTTGTACATCATCATTATTACTAGAAATAGCTACATCATTTTCTTCTTTCTTATCTTCTTTCTTTAATTCATTTTCTTGTATATCTTCATCCATAGCTTTATGCTTTTCTGATTTAAAACATATCAATGAACAATATCTACTTGCGCATTTAGGACATGTGTATTTTGACTCCTTTTCATTGCAAATAGAACACAACATGTTATATCAGCTTGTTACTATCCAACAGAGAGCTTTCCAATGGTAAAACAAAGAGATAAAAGAAGCTGAAACCACAGAAAAAGCCGAAAAATGCCAAAAACGAAAAAATAAAAAATCTGGAAAATAGAAAAAAAGACGGCTGTGCACCAAAACGTTATCGTTTAAAGCTTCGAATAAACTGGGGTATATCATGTATTGTATTATATTGCATTACTAATGTAATAAGGATAATCAATAAGAAAGCAATGGACATTGACAAAATAGCTATCATAGGTGGTGGTCCAAGTGGGCTTGTGGCTCTCAATGAGTTTTTACACACAGCAAAAGACGGAACTTCTACAATTAATAGTTTCATAACATCAGAAAATAAATTACCATTCAATCCAGCATTTAAAGATATTGTTTTATTTGAACAAAATTCAAATATTGGTGGTACATGGAACTATTCTAAAAAGACAGATCCTTTATTACCAACAAATAAAGATTATTCATTACCAAATAATATTAGACCAAGTTTATCATCTCCTACAGAAGATGAATTATTAGGTACAACATTTGAAAAACCATTAATTCGTTCAATTCAATCAGATTTAGTTAAAGAAGATCTTTTATGGAATAAAAGTGGTGTTTATGATGATTTATTTACAAATGTTGGTAATAGATTGATGAGATTTTCATCAGGTTATGACATTAAATCTAATGTTTTAAAAGATAATCCTTATAATCCATTTATTAAACATCAAAATGTATTAGATTATTTAAATAAATTTACAGAAAAAAATAATCTTAAATCTTATATTAGATTTAATTCATCTATTGAAAAAATTTATAAAAAGAAAAATAAATGGATTATTGTAGTTGTAAATTTTGATAGGAAAAATAATATTGAAAAATGGTATAGTGAAAAGTTTGATTCAGTTTTAATTGCAACTGGTAGATTTAACATTCCATTTGTTCCATTTATTGAAAATATGGATAAATTTATTAAAAAAAATCCAAATTCAATTTCTCATACTAAATCATTTAGAAATATT
Organism: Pichia californica; assembly: GCA_030574395.1. Lineage (NCBI taxonomy): Eukaryota > Fungi > Ascomycota > Pichiomycetes > Pichiales > Pichiaceae > Pichia > Pichia californica. The sequence goes on from JAJMEW010000003.1 coordinate 25,025, forward strand.
GATGATTATGAAAATAAAAAAGTTTTAATTGTTGGTTCAAGTATTGGTGCAATTGATTTATTACAATATATGATACCAAAATGTAAAGAAGTTTGGTTGTCATCAAATTCAACAAAAAAAATAACTATTAAACCTAAAGATAATATTTTAAAGCAAGGACAATGGATATATGATATTCTTAATGATGAAAATGCAAAATTTAAAAGATGTTGTAAAATTAAAAAATTTTCAAATGATGGAAATTCAATTGAATTTGAAGATGGTGAAAAAATTAATGGATTTGATAAAATTTTATTTGCAACTGGATATCATTTACATTATCCATTTTTAGAAATACCTGAAAATAAAGATAAAAATTATATTAAAATTTTATCAGGTAAAAAAAATGAATCTAATTATGCATTTACAAAAGCTGATAATGCATTTCTTTATGTTTTTACAGTAAATGAACCAACATTATGTTATACTGGTATAGCACATAATCCACTTTTATTTTTAACTGCTGAAGCAAATGCTATTGCTATTGCAGGAGTTTGGTCTAATTCAAAAAAATTACCTTCCATTAATGATCAAAAGAAATGGTGTAAAGAAAAACTTGATGTTCAAGTTGATGGATTACAAATGTTTGATGAATATGGATTTAAAACATATGCAAAAGAACTTTATCAATATGCCCCTGAAAAAAGAATTAATTTAATAAATCTTGTTCAAGATGAAGAAGTTGATAAATCTCGAAATGTATTAAAGAAAATCTTTTATGAAATTTCTTCATCTTAAGTTTTTTACTTTAAGGATTTTTTTTAAATTTTTTTTAGATTATAAAAGAATATAAAGTGATAAAAATAACTAACAAGTTAATATAGAGGGTATAAAAAAGGAATGTAAAAAAAAAACACACAATAGCTGTAAGACGATAAGAAGTAAAAGTAAAAGTAAACGATTAAAGTAAAAGTGAACAATAAAAAGTGAAAGCAAGTAAAAAAGTGAAAGCAAGTAAAAAAGTGAAAGCAAGTAAAAAAATGAAAGCAAGTAATAAAATGAAAGCAAGTAATAAAAGCAATTTTGTAACGAGAGAAAATGAAATTTATAACAAAACAAAGTATTTGTCTGGAATACCACACTCATCTGGTTCAGTGTAGGAAGATGAAGATGATAATGAAAAGGAGTAAGAATTTGATTCATCATCGGAATCTGAATAATCAGAGATAATTTCATCTAAACTTTTTTCTTTAACTAGAGGTTCTTCAAAAATAAGAATTTGATTTTCCATTGGTTTAGATTTTGGTTTCAACATATCCGCAATATTAATTGCAAGTAATAACAATGGTAAAGAAACTTCTAAATGATCATCAAAAGATAAAAAGTTTTCAAAAATAGATTCTTTAAAAATAGATGAATTATAATTTCCATCAGTGGATAAAATGTTATTAAATAGCATATCAATTCCAAGAGTATTATCATCATCAAAATTTGATAACCAATCAACATTTGAACTTGTATAAAATAAGTTCCTAATATTAAAATCTTTAGTTTTTTCCATCCATAAAGTATTTAAATTTGAATTACACTTGAATAAACTATTTAAACCAAAATTATCAACATTATCCATCCAAGATTTAATATTATGATAATTATCATCATTATTTGAATTGTTATATGAAAATAACCATTCAAAATTATAAGTATAGTCCTCATCTAACCAAGCAAGATTATTTGAATGATTTGATGGTCCACACAAAGCTTTCATTTTTTTATTAACAACATGAGTAGAATATAAACTTGTTAATAAAGATTCCCTTTTAATTTTAGAAAAATTATTATTAGATTTCATTGAAAAAAAGGAATTATCAAAAACAATGTTATATTTAATATCATTATCATAATTATCAACATAACAATTTGAATTATTAAATGTAATAGTTTCAGAATTGGTTAATGGAAGAAAAGTTTGAAAAATTTTAAAAGTATTTGAAGGTTTATAGAATGCCATTTTTTTTAAAGTTAAAGTAAAAGTATAGAAGCAAATATAATATAATAGACTAGTAAGAATCTGAGATATGTATCTTGATAAAAGAGAGACAAACAATAAAAATAAGAAAGATTGAAAGATTGAAAGTACAATTCAGAAAGAAAAAAGATACAAGAAGAAGAAATGAATTAATTTCAAAAGTGGAAAAGTTGACTTGCTTTTATATTTGAAAGAAAAGTTCAGAATGTGGTATGAAATACCAAGAAAAGGCAACAAAAACCAAAAAGGCAAGAAATATGTAGTTTTGAGAAGTACAGATTACCATTTCACATATTATTACCCGATTGAGAACATTCTCATGTTGGAAGGAGTGAAAAATGTTACCCGCACACGTGATGTGATCTGTAAATTTCATAATTACACTATATAAGTCTTTAATTAACATGAATATCAATGTTTACATTCTAAGCTGAAGGTTTTTTTTTTGGATATATATTTGTAATTTAATACTATAAATTAAATAGCAATGGATTTAGGATACTCATCATCTGAATCGGATACAGAAGATGAAAATATAACAGTTAAGAAAAGGGATTTTGATGATTACAATGATGATAAACCTGAAAAAAATGATGTTGATATATCTAATATTTTCAAATTAAATGATATAAACGATAATAATAATAGTAATAATAATAATACTTCAAAGCGAATAAAATCAGATTTACAAGATACTAGAATTAATAATGCAATATTCAAAGTATTAAATGATAAATTAGATTTAAAAGAAGAAAAAGAAGAAGAAGAAGAAGAAGAGAATGAAATCAACTCTATTACATCTCCTAATGAAGAAAATAATAATTCAGTTAAAAAATCTTTCATACCAGTAGATGCAAATATTAAAGAATTAAATATTGATGAATTTTACAAAAAAAATCAAAATGATATTGAATCAGGTATACTTGATGCTAATAGACAAGATAAAATTGGTAATATTACTTTTCATAATAGTGGTGGTTCTTCAAATATTGGTAGATTAGATAAAGTTATAAGGTTTAATATTATTAACGAAGATAAAATTTCATTTCAAAATAAAGAAAGAATTGCAAAGGAACATGCAATTGCTAGAGATAAGATAAATCAAGGTCGTGGATAGATATTGTATAATATATTATAATTATATTAATAAATAATAATAATTTTTTGTTTTATGGTTATAAAATATGGTAATATATATATGTACATGGAAGGAAAGAAATAGAAAAAATAATAGAAAGGATCAAATGTTTCTTAAAGACCACCACGTTTCTTTTCAGCTTCATATTCTTTTTGTAATTGTTGAATTGTTTCTTCATCTAATGGTGGAATTGGAATATCATCAAAGTCATCTTTGTTTAAGAATTTGAAAGTATACATAAAGATAGAAGCTGGAATTATAGTAAGAACAACTAGACCAATCATATTTTTAACAAAGTATGGTCTACGTGCACGCAATAAAGCTGGTGACATTCTGTATGTATGTGGTTCATAATAACTGTTGTTTTGCATGATATTCTTGGCTATGGACGTGATACGCATGATTGTAAATCTATTTTGTTGTTGTTAGTTACTGTTGCTGTTGTTGTTTCTGTTATGTAAAAGCTTTCTTCTGTTTATACAGTTCAAACGCCTTTATATCGTATATCAAAATAATGTCTAATATCAATAATTCTTGTATGATTTGAGATTTGATGATGGAAAGAAATTAAAAAAAAAACAAAATAAATAGAAAATTAAAGCAAAATGGCGTCGATCGACGCAGACGTTGGCTTGATGACATAAGCAAAAATTATTCACAAATTTTTTTATTATTTTTTTTTTTTGGTTTTTGATAAATTTTTCATTTCATTTTACCGATTTTAGACAGTTTTAATGTGTTTTTAATAAGAAATAATAATATAATATAGTAATCAAAGGATATATTATTTATATTAACAATGACAATGGAGGTGGATTCTAAAACAGTCACCGTCATGGTTGATAATAAACCTGTTGAAGTTAATGCACCTGATGAAGAAGAATTATATTTAGAAAAACTTGTATTTGGTGATGCTGATGGTTTTGCAAATAATCTTAAAAATATAGATAATTTATATGAAGATGAAGATGAAAATGAATATAATAATCACCAAAATAATATTAATGCAAATTCATTTAATTATTCTGATTCTGAATCTGATGAATTTTTAGATAATTTTTCAAATAAGCAAGAATATGGTTTTGATGAAATTGATAATAAAAGTGATAATGAAAATAATGATGATGATGATAGTCAAATGAGAAATTTAAATGATGATGAACTTTTTTTTAATGATTCAGATGCGGATTCAAATTTAATGGATATTGATATGAATAATGAATCAAATACAAAATCTCATGGTTCAAATTCAGATTCAGATTCAGATGATGATGCATGGGAAGATTCAGACGATGAAAGACTTATAATTGATGTTACAACAATTGATAGATTAAAGAAACTTAGAGAAAATGAAGATGAAAGATTTATAGCAGGATTAGAATATATTAATCGTTTAAAAAAACAATATAAGAATACTTTTCAAGTTCCTGATTGGGCAACTCATGAATATGAAGATGATAAAATAGATGCAGATGATGAAGAAGGAGGAGAAGAAAGTAATAATGGAAACACAGGTATATTTGATTCTGTTGGACCCGCTCAAAGTAATATTATAACAGCATCTTCTAATCCACTTTCAGATTTCTTATCTCAAAATCAAACATATAATATTACAAATGAAAAATCCAAATTACTTAATCCTGAACATTTAAATATTGATCGTTTAGTTGATGCAAATATATCGAAACTTTCAAAATCTTCAATTCAATCAATGAGTTTCCATCCTACACAACCATTATTATTAACTGGTGGTTTTGATCGTACATTACGTATTTATCATATTGATGGTAAACATAATAATTTAATTACATCATTACATTTAAAGCAATCACCTGTTCAAACATGTGTATTTATAAAAGATAAATCATCAGGATTAACAACGATAATGTCTGGTGGTAGACGTAAATATATGTTTAAATGGAATATTGATTTAGGTACAATTGAAAAAATTACTAGAATGTATGGTAATGAAATTAGACAAAGATCATTTGAACATTTTAAAACTTCAAAAGATGGTAAATTTATTGCATTAGCAGGTAATGGTGGTTGGGTTAATATATTATCAATTTCAACATCACAATGGATTCATGGATTTAAAATTGAAGGTACATTAATGGATTTTGAATTTACAAATGATAAATTAATTGTTATTAATCAAGCTGGTGAAATTTGGGAATTTAATATGTCTAATTATAGTATTGTTAAACGTTGGACTGATGTAACTGGTATTGGTATTACAATTATTAGAGTTTCACCAAATGGTAGATATTTAGCAATTGGTAGTAATACAGGATTTGTTAATGTTTATGATAGAATTAAAGAAAATACATTAATTAAATCAATTGATAATTTAACAACTACTATTTCAAGTTTAGAATTTAGCCATGATTCTCAAGTATTATGTATAGCTTCAAGAGCAAAGAGAGATGCATTAAGATTAGTACATTTACCATCATGTAATGTATTTAAAAATTGGCCTACAAGTGTAACACCATTAGGTAAAGTTACCAGTGTTGCATTTTCACCAAGTGGAGGGTTTTTGGCCACAGGTAACGAACAAGGTCGTATCAGACTTTGGAAGTTGCTTGACTTGTGAACGTATGTAACGACCAAGTATATAATAAAGTGTGTAAAGCAGAAAAATACGAGCCTCCAAAGAAGTAAATTTATTGTTAAAATCGTTCAGCGCCGATCGCTGATCCCTCTATATAAAGACGGTTGGCTGCTTTTACAAATAGTAGATAAGAGACTAATATAGATAGACTGATATAGATAGACTGATATAGATATCGATAATAGACTGATGATTTTCTTGTTTTTAGGACCCCCAGACGGCTTTTTGATGTTCAACCAATCTGCTGTTGATTTTAAAGGTCTTCCAGATGGTATTCGTGATAAAGTTAATACTGGCAAATTTAATGGAATGAATTTAGCTTATATGACATGTGGACCAAATGGTTGGTTTTTTGCTAAAATTTTATCAGATAATTCATATAGTACAATTGGACCAAAAGATATGATTCCATATCTTACACCTGTTATTGATCGTTATCCTTCACCCCCACGTTTAATTGAACATGTTTCATTTACTGCAAGTGGCGGCTGGTTTCATAAATATACTGATGGTACTGTTAGATGGTCAACTGTAAATCCAATGCCAAATACTTTTCATGAATTAATTGGTTATATGCGTAAAACATATGCAAATCAAGGTGCTGAAAATCTTATTAGATTTATTTCTTTCGGTTCTGGTAGTGATTATATTTGTGCATTATCTAATGGTTTAATAATATTTGATGATGACATGCCTAATCATCTTTTAGATAAAATTAGAACTAGATATGCTGATGAATGGACTTTAGGATTACCATCAACACTTTGTCAATATGATAGAGATCAATATTTCCTTTATTGGACTAAAGGTAATAGAGTTCAAGTTGATCATAATACTGCATCACCTGAAATGGCTAAAAAGGTTTCAGCTCTTATAGAAGGAGCTGGAAGAAACCAATCAACGGAAATGATGAACCAAATTGTACAATTACAAGCTGTCCGGATGAGAAGCAACTTTCTTTAGTTCTTTGTTAACGTACCCCATTCCCCATAAGCTATTTGAGACATAGATGTAGCTTTCACTCATCACCACTATCTACTCTACCTTCTTCAGTTCTTCTAACATATATATATATAATATAACATACCATACCATACCGTACCCCACAAAGACTGTACCAACACAAAACACCCCCAGTGAGCAGTGGACACCCCCACCCATCATCAACAAACAAACAACACGCCGCAACACTGTAAGCCGAAACACTGCTGCAGTCGCTTATCGGATCTGAACAACCCTCCGGTGTCTTACATTCAATCAGGTATTTGTATATTCTTCTTTCTAGATTGTATTTATTGTCTTTTCTATAATATCTGTTCTAAATTTTTGTTAAAAAAAAATAAAACACAAACATGGGACCCGTAAAGGTAACAGATGTTACTGAACTTGGTGATAATATAATACGGAAATTTGGTAATGAAAAACTTAATGATAAAAATTCTAAACTTATTTTATTAATATATGGTGAACCAGGTTCAGGTAAAAGTACATATTCAGAGAAACTTGTTCAATATTTAAACAAAAAATACAACAATGATAATAATAATAACAATTATAATAATAATAACAATTATAATAGTAATGATAATAAAATAAATTCTTCTTCACCAATAATATATACAGGTAAAGGTGATTCACAAACTCAAATATGTCAATATAATAATGATAATAACGATAATAATGATAACGATATACAATTTGCAGTTCATTTAAAAATGGATGGATTTCATATACCATTAAATCAGTTATCATCAGAATTGAAAGAGAAAAGAGGATGTTATGAATCATTTGATTCAACATTAGTTGTTAAACTTGTGGAACTTTTAACAAATAATAATAATAATAATAATGAAAATAATAATAATGAAAATAAAAATTGGGATTATTTATCAATACCTGATTTTGATCATTCAATTAAAGATCCAATAAATCCAGGAATTTATATTAATAATAAATCAAAGATAATTGTTTTAGAAGGTTTATATTTAATGTTAAATATTGAACCTTGGTGTAAAATACCAAAACTTGTACAAAAATTAAAACATTTTGAAAAAGATAATAATTCAATTCAAATTGCTCATATAATAGGTGGTAATCAACAAGAGTCAGCATATAGAGTTGGACTTAGACATCTGAATTCTGGTCTGGTTTCAACTTATAATGAAGGTTTGGAAAAATATTTTGCTAATGATTTAAATAATGCTAAAATTGTTGAAAATGAAAGTATAACAGATTTTGATGATTGGATAATTGATAATTCAACTAGACAATTAATTTGAAGAATTAAATATATTAAAAAAACAGATTATACCATTGCCATATTTATATATATTACACATTTAACCCATATACTAATAAAAATAATTTACGCCCATAATATTTTAGTATTTATATATAAAGAAAGGAAAGAAAAATTTATAAAAGTAATGTAATAATATGTAGTATAAAGAAACAAAGTAAAATAAAATTTTATTTAGCCTTTTCAGTTTTCATCTTTCTACGACTTAAAATAGTTGATGAATCAAGTTGTAAATTAACAACTCCATGCTCTGACAATTTTTGTTCAAGTGATGATGATCCTGATTGTTTCTTTAATGATAATTGTATTCCAGATGGACTATTTTCATTCGATTCAGTACCTCCAATATATCCATCTTCTGGTAAATAATTTTCATTTTTATCATTATCATTTTTGAAAACATATGGTGTATGCGCTTTACATTTATTTCTAAATTCTAAATGACTTAATTGTTTTAATGATTGAATACCCATTACACTATTTGACGCAGATGGTGTTCTATCTTCCCATTCATTTTCAGTATCATGATTTTCAAATTCACTATCATCATCATCTTCTTCTTCTTCACTAGTAATTTCATCAACTTCTTCTAAACCAGATGGTGCCATATTAAATACATGCCCTGATGAATTACTAGTAACACTTGTAATACTTGAATTAAAAAATTCAGAAACATGAGATGAATTTGATGTTACAGAACCTGAAACTGATCTCATTGATGGATTAACATCAAATGAAATTGATGATTTACATCCATTTTTAGTCTGAAGAATATTATTATTAGATAAATCTTGAATATTTGAATTTAAATTTGAATTTGTTGGTGTTTTTGATTCTCCAACTATTGATTGTGAAGATTTAAAAGATTTCCATGATTTTATTGATGGCGCTCTTGTACTTGTTTGTGTTGTTAATGTAACAGTTGTACCACGACTATGAGCTGGTGATAGGCATGATGATGTAGAAGATTCAATTAAATTATTACGTTTAATCTTATTATGACTTTTAATTTTGTTTAATGATGTAAGAGTAATTGGATAATCTTCAGTATCATCATCATTATCATCATCTAATTCTTCTGAATCTAATGACAGATCATCATCATCATCATCATCATCATCATTGGCATCATTGGCATCATTTTTAATATCAGAATTACTAATATTCAAAGAATCATTTATATTAACTGGTTCACTGAATCTATGTACTTTTGAATTACTATAATTCGAACTATCATCAGATTCTGTTTCTAAATCACTAATACTATCTGTATTAGATATATATCTAGTTGGTTTATCTAAAGACATAAAATCAATAATGTTACTGTTATCATTGTTGTTATTATTATTATTACTACTAATTTTAATACTTGAATCATTTGAACTAATTTTATTTGGTGAATTAATAACATTTTTTTGAACATCTTTAGCAGTATCGAAAACCAATTTAATTGCTTCAGCTCTTGGAGTCATGATTTGACCTTCATCAGATGTAACTCTATAACCAGCAAAATAATCATCAACATTTGAATTATTAATTAAATCTTCACTAAAAGTTTTATTTAATTCATCATTTAAAAAATCTGATTTTGGTGCATCATCAGCAGGTGAAGAAATTTTATTTAAATCAATAAAATTTTCATTATAATTTTCATAACCTAAATTTAACCATGGATCAGATAATAATTGATCAATTGAATACCTTTTAGCTGGATCAACAGTTAATAAATTTGAAATTAAATTTTTACAACCATCAGAAATTTCATCAAACCATGGTTTTAAAAATTGATATTCACCTTTCATAACTTTTTCAGTTATATCATTTGAATCTTGATTATTTGAATAAAATGGTGGGAATCCAACAACCATTGTATATAATACACAACCTAAAGCCCACATATCAACTTTTTTATCATAACCAATATTCATATGTTGTTCAGGTGATGTATAACCAACAGTACCACAAGGAGTTTTAGCAAGTGAATTTGAAGATTTTAAATGAGTTGATAAACCAAAATCAGCTAATTTAACAATACCAATACCACCTGAACCAGAATTAATTAAAAATTTACCTTCATCAACTTTATTTTCATCATCAGATTTTCTTCTAGAAATTATTTGTTCATTAATTGATCTTTTAATAAACTTTGAAGGTTCAAATAAAAGATTTTCAGGTTTAATATCACGATGAACAATATCTTTATCATGTAAATATTTAACAGCAAATGCAACTTGTCTTAAAATATGACGTGATAAATTTTCAGAAAAATAAGTAAATTTAATAATTTGATTAAAAATTTCACCACCTGAAACATATTCTAAAAATAAAAAACAATATTTTGAATTTAAACAATTTTGATAATTAAATAATTTAACAATATTTGAATTATTTAATTGCCTCATAATTGCAATTTCTTTTAAAATTGAATTAATTTGATCTGAATTTAAATTTGATTTATCAATTATTTTAATTGCTAAATAATTTGAATCTTTTAAATCATAAGCTTTATAAACATTTGAAAATGCACCTTCACCAATTTTTTCTGATAAAAGATATCTTGTATGTAATTCAGTATAATAATCTTCTAATTCAGGATGAATTTCTAAAAGTACATTAATTGAATTTGGAATATATTCAGTTTCATCTTTATTTTTATCTTTATTTTTACTTTTTAGTTCTTGTTTTGATGATGATAAATTACTATTAACAGGATTTATAATTGGATTTATTTGAGAATTATTTTTTAAATCTTTTAAATCTTTTGGATCTTTAACTTTTTTGTTAATAATATTTTTAAATAAGTCGAGCATTGTATGAATATGAATATGAATAAGAATATAATATGAATATGAAGAGAAATGAAATGAAATGAAATAAGAAATGATCTATAGAATGAAAATAATGCCGATGCTGATTTTGAATTAGTAAAGCAATATAAATGTATGAAGTAATAGTATAATGTAAATATAATATAAGAAAAAAAAGGAGGTATTAATGCAAAGCTTATAATAGAAATAAAATGAAATGAAAAGAAGTGAAGTAAAGTAAATACAAGAATAGATAAATAGTTTAATCAATTAATGACCTTTCAACTTGATTGAAATTGGAATTTTAATTGATATTATATAATTGATACTGTTCCTGACAGTAGTAGCTGAGCTTCCAGTATTGTTTAGGTTCAAGACTAACTAACTAATTAATTTCAATCAAACGATGCCCACTGTGTGGATATCTGGGCAAACCAAAGGAGATATCTTATTGAGAAGTACTGGAAGAGGATGTATGCCTTGTGGAGTGTAGACGCAGTTTGTGTAGTGAATGAGCAGTAAAGAGCAGTAAAGAGCAGCAAAGTGGAAGAAACAGCAGTGTTGTGTTGTGTTGTGTTGTGTTGTTATTCTTATTCCCGTTTTTCCCGACAGACAAACGCTGCGCCTCACACGTGACCAGCAGCACTGCCACACACGTGACCGCAGCACCCGCAGCGCGCACACGGTACACCGCCGCAGTGCACCAGCACCTGATTTTTCCACTTTCACTTCCACTGTGCAACATCAAAGAAGGAGACATACAAGTACAAGTACAGCTACATACAACTACATACAGAGAAGAACCTTGGATTCACATCCACAACACACCAGCCAACCACACAACATGTCTGCTGCTCCAAAATACTTCAAAGTCACACAACTGAAATCTACTATAGGGTTACCAAAGTTATACAAAGAAACTTTACAAACTTTAGGTTTACGTAGAAGAAATCAAACTGTTTATCAAAAAATTTCACCACAACAAGCAGGTCAAATTGCAAGAGTTAAAGAATTAGTTAAAGTTGAATTATCTCCAGTATTTAAAGACAAAAATCAAATGAGAGAAGAAAGAAAATCAGATCCAGGTTTCGTCGTTGTTTCCAAAAGACTTCAACAATAATAATAATATTAATATCAATTTTCCAAGCTTTTCTAAACTCATAATTTATTTCATACCTTGTTTATAGCCACAAATTTATACATTACAATTATATACTCATAACATTATATAATTACACAATATAGAAGTAAATATTAATAGTAAATAATAATCATTAGTTAAATGTGTTAACTAATATCGTACAATGTTTAAAAGATACAATAATGGGTATCGATAAATAAAACGAAGAATATTTCTGTTTCTGTTCTCCTCCGCTGTTTATAATTTTAATTCTTTCATTCTAAGAATCAATGGTGTTTCACTTTCATCATTTAAAGCATCCATAAGATCATTTGCATTAATATTAAAATCTTCTTTTGAATTGTTAATAGATGAATTTATATTATTACATTTATTAAAACTTTTCATAAAACTTAATGAATGATTAAATACTTCAGTATCACTTGAAACTAAACTATCATCAACCATTTTCATAATTGCTTTTGCACTAATTGTCATTGAATTATCCCATTTCGAATAATTAGTATGTTTAATCTTTTTAATTGATTTGGAAATTGGAGTTAAATTTATACCTGATCTTTGATTCTTTAATGATTTAATTGGTGAACTTTTATTCTTTAATGCCCTAAATAAATTATTTTCTTGCTTCTGTGGTGATGTGACAATATTATTATTCATCATTGCCCTTTTTAATGGTGAAAGATTTAATTGTTTATTATTATTATTGTTTGTTTGATGTTTATAATTAGTTAAAAATCCATCATGCAAATTATCTAATCCATATGATGGAATACATTGAGAAACAATAGATGAATCCATTAAAAAATCATTATCATTATTATTATCATCGTCATTAAATGTTAATTGATTTTCAATATCAGAATCTTCATTATCAGTAATATCAAGATCTGAATCATCTAATCTACTAATTTCACCTTCATCACTTTTATATATATCTTCTTCATCATTATTAATATCATCATCAATATCAAAATCACTCATTCTCTTTTTGATAATAAGCTCTTCTTCAACAGGTGAATATTCTGATGTAACAAAACCATTAGAATCAATTGTTAAAATAGAATCACCAAATCTTAACATATTTTCACTTTTCATATGAATAAAAGTCTCCATAATTGGATCTTGAGCCATATTACTACCATTATTATTATTATTAAATCCAAAAAAAATATTAGATTTATTTGATTTATTATTATTATTATGATTATTATGATTATTATTTGATTCTTTGTTTAATGTTGTATTATAATTTACTATAATTGGGTATGCATATTTTTTAATAGGATTTTTACTCATACAAATATCATTAGTAAAATCTAATTGCGGTTCATTATTTTTTAAAAATTTATTATCTGTTTTAATTGAACATTCATAAAATGGGAAAATCATATCTGTCTTTTTTTGATAAATTTTTGGAAATTTATAATTTGGTGCATCAAGCATTTTATTATGGTTAATAATTATATTTTGTGAATTTTTATTTTGTTTTTGCTTTGAATTATTATTTGATTTTTTGTTGGAATTATTGGTATTATTATTATTAATACTGTTTTCAGTATTTGCCTTTCTTTTTACAATCTTCAATGGTCTAAGAACATTATGGGAATTTTGGTTTCTAACATGACTGGCATTGTTATGAACTCTCAAATCGTTAGAAATATCAGTAAGCATTGAATTGTTGTACAATATTAAGTATCCAAAGTAGTAAGATAGTAAAGAAAGTATAGGAGAAAAAGAATATATATATATTATAATGTGTGAATGTATACTTGGAAGGAATGAAGAGCAGGATGTGCCGTACTTGTACTTGCAGAAAGAAAGTTGTTACACTTTTCAAGATACCTCATTGGGGAAAACATCAACAAAAGCAATACTGTTTCCCGATGAGGCAATCCAATTGGGGCGCAGCATCGGCACAACATAATCTCTGTCGTGCCACGACACAGCCGTATGTCGCACGTGCTGTCCCCTGAAAATTATGTATTAATGTTAATTATAGTATACACGTCGTCTTTAACAATCACACTACTACTACTGCACAAGCCAAAACAATACATATATACATTAGAATACACCGGGCGAAGATAAAACAGCAAAATTCACAATGCTATCATGGAGAAATGACCAAGTCCTATTATGGCTGAAAAACTCAAACCAACCAGATGATATCCTGGATATTTTTAGAGTACACAATATTACTGGTCTTACATTACCTATGTTAAATTCAGAAGAATTAAAAGAAATGGGTATATCTAATTTAAGGCAAAGATTACAACTTTTAAATGATATAAGTACTTTAATAATTGAAAAGAATCCACATTTAAATACAATTAATTTAAATAATGAACATCCTTTATTAAATGAATTACAAACAATTGTTTTATCAACTAATTTGGTAAAGAATATTTCTAAAGGAATAGTTGAAGAAAGTTCTTCACAATTAGTTGATATGTTTGCTAAAAAGGGTGAAATGAATGATAAAGAAAATAGTGAAAATTCTTTTCATAATAAAGAGTATAAATCTTTGTTAACTAAAATTAATAAATTGAGAGAAGAAATGTTACCTATCCTTAAAGATATACACGATAAGAAACCATTACCGGCACCAACACCAAATCCAAATATATCTTCCTTTTCTAATCATAATAATAATAATATTAATAATAATATAACCCATTCAGGAATGGCTTCTCCTTCAAGAACGATGTTTGTTTCCAACAGAAAAAGCTCTTCAGATACTTTAGCATCTACCTTTTCACCAGAAAGGGTACATTCTCCAATAAATTCACCAATACCCACATCAAATTCCTCTTCTCAAATTAATTTATCACACAAATCTCCACCACTACCACTACCATTACCACAACAAGAACAGCAACAGCAACAACAACAAGAGTCTGTTTCTTCTGCAGCACCAATAACTTTATCACATAAAAATTCAATACATAGAACACATTCTCAACATAAAAGTCAAAATAATTTGTCTAAATCATCTAACACAATTCCTACATCTCGTTCCTTTCAACGATTATCTACACAAAATCAGACATCACATGATACAGTAGTACCATCAATATCAAGTCAACAACAACAAATTCAAAAGACTTCTAACAATTCAGCATCATCAGATACATTAAAACAATTACGTGCTAAAACTGAAGATCCATGCTATAAGATTTTACAAGCTGCAATGCGTAGTCATAAATTAGATAAAAGTGCATGGCGTAATTATGTTTTAATAATTTGTTATGGTGGTGATAAAGAACGTGTTTTAAGATATGATGAAAAACCAGTTGTTGTTTTTAAAGAATTGAATGAACTTGGTTTATCACCTTCAATGATGTTAAGACAAGTTGAAGAAACTGATGATACTGGTTATGGAAATTATGAAGATTATGAAACACCTGGTGGTAGACTTTAATAAATTTAATAACTTAATAATTATCTTTGAACTACATATTATACATTTCTCTCTATATATACCTAATAATACATTAAATACTACTTGACACTTAATACTTAATTACTTGTGTTTATTAGTGTACCATTAGTTGCTTACACAGAACATTGATCATAACTGCTATTATCAGTAGTAGATCATTTATCGTTTAGCAACAACTCCAGGTTTTACTTTACAACAGTGAGTCAACATTGCAAATTCGAATAAATGCAATTGACATCTGATATACAATATAAAAGGTTAATATAAAGTTTATAAAGGTTGAGTTTTTTTGGTAAATAGTTTTTGGAAAGTTACAATATTGAACTGATAATTATTATTATTATAGCTCTCATTCAATAATTTGGCATAATTAAGCTCATTGACATAGTTGGCATGACATTTGGTACCAAATCTTTGAAAATTGAAATAACAAATTAAGATTGGGCCTTGTAGCCATCTCAGTTTACTGGTATCTTAAGATAATGCTTGACGAGAATAAGAATAATGCTTCTCTGGAAAATTCATCGTTAGAAAAATATATTATTACTTATTTTATGAATATAATGATTAAATATTTAGGATATAAGTTAAGTAAATAATTGGATATTCAATATGGTCTGAAACGTCTCCTTTGTTTCATTAATTTAACCCTTTCTTGATCTTCTTTGAATTTAGATAATAATTGATTCATTTCTTGCTTTTTACGTTCTCTAATTTGGAATCTATAAAAATCTTTCTTTTCTTTCTTTTCCATTTTTTTAACATGAGAATCATCCTTTTCTAAATCGGATAATTTTTTTATAGATCCAAGTATTTCACTCTTTGTTTTCTTTTGTGATCCAACAACTAATGTAAATCCATCTTCATCAACAATTTCTTTCATATTTTGAACTTCTTCTTCAGCATTTTTTTCACGTTGTTGAAATTCAACTAAAGAATTAGTAATTTCCTTTTCTAATTTCGTCCTATCTATAATAACATTTGGTATTTTTGAATATTTATTAAATCCAGTTTCATTAATACTATTTCCAATATCCCATTTTAAATTTTTTTTAATTTTTTTAAGACTTGATAAAAATAATTCAAATCCATCTCTATCTAAAAATGTAATTACACTACTACCAAATGGTAATTTTTCATTTTCATTTAATTCAAATCCAAAATCAATATTTGTTAATTTACTTAAATTAATATGTAAATCATAATTAACACCTGACCCAATTGATGAAACTCTTGATGTATCAATACTTTCCCTTAATAAAATTTTTTCAATATGAGATGCTGAATTTACTTGATTAAAAAGTTTTTTAACATTTTCAATTGTCCAAAATGGTAATGGATTTATTAAAAATAAAGATCTTGTTGTATTAATTTGTTCATTTTCATCTTTACTTAAATGTGGTTTAATATAACAAATATGTGTAGATTCTGCAAGGTTCGCAATAGCTGGAATCGTTATTGGTAATGGGAGAAAACCTTTGATCGGAGTTAGCTCAGCAGACATGGTTATGCAGTTGTTGTATTCTGGGATGATGCAGGCAACGTATCCTATATATCTTTACGTATAAAACACTATAACATTGCAAACCATTCTTCTCTTGTTTAATGCAAATGCAAACGAAAACGAAAACGAAAACGAAAACGAAGAATTTTTTTCACATTTTCAATTTTCAGCTGATTTTCACACAAACAAAAATTGTGCACTCACACATTATTAATACATCACAATATAATACTGCTAGGTATTTGTTATTCCTGTCTATGTCTCTACGTCTACAACAACAACAACAACAGACAACCTGACAGATTGACATGTCCACTACTACAGAAGTCAGATACTGCGCAGCTCCAGATTGTGGTAAAGTAACCACATCAAATTTGAAATGTCCAATTTGCTTGAAGAATGGATTACATGAATATTTTTGTAATTCAACTTGTTTCCGTGGAAGTTTTAGTAAACATAAAGCAATTCATCCAAAGGAAGGTGTTGAATCTTATAATCCATTTCCAGAATATTCATATACTGGTAATGTTAAACCTTCATATCCATTAAGTATTAAAAGAGAAGTTCCAAATGATATTATTAAACCAGATTATGCAATTGATGGTACACCAATATCTGAATTAAAGAATGATCGTACAAATAAAATTAAAGTTTTAAATGATGATGAAATTTCTAAAATGCGTGAAGTTTGTAAATTAGGTAGAGAAATAATTGATTTAGCTGGTGAAGCTGTTAAACCAGGTATTACAACTGATGAAATTGATAAAATTGTTCATAATGCAACAATTGAACGTGGTGGTTATCCATCACCATTAAATTATTTTAATTATCCAAAATCAGTTTGTACATCAGTTAATGAAGTTATTTGTCATGGTATACCAGATAAAAGAAAATTACAAGATGGTGATATTATTAATATTGATGTTTCATTTTATAAATTTGGATTTCATGCAGATTTAAATGAAACTTATTATGTTGGTGAAAAGGCAAAATTGAATCCTGATTTAGTTAGACTTGTTGAAACAACTCGTGAATCTTTAGATTTAGCAATTGCAGCTGTTAAACCAGGTGTACCAATTAGAGAATTTGGTAATATAATTCAAAAACATGCAGATGAAAATAATGTATCTGTTGTTAGAACTTATTGTGGTCATGGTGTTGGATCTTTATTCCATTCTCAACCAGAAGTTCCACATTATGCAAAGAATAAAGCCATTGGAATATGTAAACCAGGTATTTGCTTTACAATTGAACCAATGTTAAATTTAGGTACTTATCGTGATGTTATGTGGCCTGATGGATGGACTTCAACAACTGCTGATGGTAAAGCAAGTGCACAATTTGAACATACTTTACTTGTTACTGAAGATGGTGTTGAAGTTTTAACTGCTAGAACTGCAACTTCCCCTGGTGGTGCAATTCCAAGAATCTAAAGAAAAAAAAAATGAAAATTTATAATTATAAAATGAATTAGGCCAATATTTATGCATACTAAGGATTTTATATTAAATTAGAATAAGTTAGAATAGATTATATTATATGGGATTATTAGATTATACGTATATCTAGTATTATATAGATATATAAAGAGTGTTTATAGAAGAATGTAATAAACAAGTTAAGGGAAGGAAAATCAAACTAAAGTGGGATAACGCTTATATTTTTTTTTCATTTCACAGAAAGAAAAAAAGACAACCAATCAAATAATAGTACAATAATTATATATACACATGTAATAATAATAAAATTATAAAGAAAAATAAGTTTATCTTATTATTTTATTTTATTTTATTTTATTTTATTTTATTTTATTTTGAAAAAGTGGATAAATCCAAGGATCATCCTCTGGTGGACAAAAATCAGTTACTTCAATAAATGTTGTTTCATTCCTTTGTACTGCAGCAACACAACGTCTATAATCAAATGCAACTTGCCAAACAGCACCATCAACATCTTTAGCCATATCACGTATAAAATCACCAGTTTTAGCATTCCATAATTTTAACATACCTTGACTACCAGAAAGAACTTTATAATCATCATTTTCAACACATGTAATTGCGGATGAATGACCACGAAATACTTTCCTAGCTTGACCTGTATCAGGATCCCATAATCTAACAGTTGAATCAGCAGCAGCGGAAACTAATACATTTTCAGATGATGTAATTAAACCAACTAAAATTTGATGACCTTCTAAAATTGCAATTGTTTCACCAGTATTTAAATCCCAAATTCTAACTGTATTATCAACACTACCTGTATAACATCTATTTCTTTTAACATCATAAACACAACTATAAATTCTATCAGTATGACCTTCAAGTATCCATTTACAAATTCCCTTTTTTAAATCCCAAACACGAGCTGTTGCATCATAACTACCACTAATTAAGATGTTAGCATATCCAGTAACTGCACGCACAGATGCAGAATGACCTTTAAGTATAGTAACAAAATTTGGATTATTATTTGCATCTAAATCAATAGGTGTGGTTATATTATCATTTTCATTATCATTTTCATTTGCTACAGGTAATTTCCATACAAATAAAGTTGCATCACGTGAACCTGTAATTAAAAGTGGAGATTCAGGATAAATTATTGGATTTCCTTCATCATCAGTACCAATCTGTTGTGGTTCAATAATTTCAAGACATCTAACAGTTGATGTATGACCTCTAAAAATATGAGTACAAATTCCCTTTTTAATATTCCAAATTCTAACAGTTCTATCAGTTGAACCTGAAGCTAAAGTATTTTTATAAAATTTCATTGCCCAAACACCACCACTATGACCATGTAAAGATTTTAATAAAGAACCATTTTCAGTATTATAAATTAAAATTTGATTTGCATTTGAACCAGCTGCAATTTTTTCTTTATCAAATTGTAAACATGTAATTACATTAAGTGAGTCACCACCAGATAAAATATATTTTTTTGGTATATAATCAATTGACATCCACCTTTTTTGAATTAAATATCTTCTTTGATAAATTAATTTTGGAATTTCAAAAATTTTTAAATCATTTCTATTTTGTTTAATTAAATTAAAATCTTGTAAATATTCATCTTCTGATGATATTAAATTTTCTTTAAAAATTAAATTTTTCCAAAGTTCTGGATAATTTGATAATAAATTATTCCATTTTTTAGAAACTTGAATACAATTTAATAGATTAATATGATCAAAATTTTGTAATATACGGAAAGTAATTTCTGATGGTAAATCTAATATTAAATCTTTTTTCAAAATATTAAATATCATATTATGAATAGTTGATAATGTAATACGATCTGTTTTTTGAAGTAAATTAAATAATAAAGTATTTACTTGATTGGAATTATTTTTTAAATTTGAAATAAGTGAATCTAATAAAGTAAATTTATCAATGGGTTCTTGATCTGTGATATCTGATTGTGGTGAACTTATATCTTTATTACTATTATTATTATTATTATTATTATTATTATTATTATTATTATTATTATTATTATTATTATTATCAGGAGATACAATTAAAGTATTATTATTATTAGGATTTGTAGTATCATTATTTGAAGAATGAATAGGAGATGCACTTGGGGAAGGTAATGGTTGATCATCTTGAAATATTAATGAAGATGAAGAAGAAGAAGATGGAGGTATTGTAAAATTTTGAATACTTGAATTTTTTGTATGTGTTTGATTTTCTAAATCAATATGACGTTTTTTATTTGGATGAGTAAATTCTATAAAATGAGAATTATTACTAGTATTATTATTACTATTATTATTATTTGTAGTATTAGTATTTGATATAGAAGAATAAATCATCTTTTTTGAAGAACCTTCTACATCCGATTTATCCTTTAATAAGAAATCATCTTTAGCATTTTTCAATACTCTCTTTCTAGTTATTTGAGAAGGTGGTAAAATAGAATTCGATTCATTTGTTGAATCTGATTCTGAACTAGTTGGCATAACAATGATGGGTCGGGGATTGGACAAGATATTTGCAGTATTAGGAGTATTTTCAGATGTTGGGTTTCTTGTGGGAAGACTTGAATTAGACAAGTCTTTGGTGATATCTTCCTGTGGCATGTTTGGTGATTAAAAGAAAGAAGAAGAGCAGGAAGGAAGCTCAGAGTTGAAAGGCAATAAACAATATTCAAACAATACATACACTATATTTATATTTAATTTATATTTATACATGCTATATCAGAGAGTGGTTGCGTTCGGTCGCAGATTTTGCAGTTGCCGTTGTCGTGGGATGGTCCTCTTTGCGGGCCGCCGACTCGTAGAGCACTCCCACGGGGACACGCCCCCGCAGCCCGGCAAACTCCCCACGAACCTCCACGGCGTAGAGGGAGACACGACTGGTGGCACCGGCAGCAGCACCGGCAGCAGTGCTGGGAACATCCAAAACAACAGAGATCGAG
Organism: Pichia californica; assembly: GCA_030574395.1. Classification (NCBI taxonomy): domain Eukaryota; kingdom Fungi; phylum Ascomycota; class Pichiomycetes; order Pichiales; family Pichiaceae; genus Pichia; species Pichia californica. The sequence goes on from JAJMEW010000003.1 coordinate 46,406, forward strand.
GTGGTGCCGGCAAACTTTCTGCGCGGCAAATGGTGTTCTACCCACGTATTCCCGGACACTTCCGGGTGCAGGCATTCGTACGTGGGTGACTTCCCGCCAAGCGTGGAAAAGTCGAGGTGTGGGGAGTTGCGGTAGATACGCACACGCGCCGGAGGGAGAGTGTCTGCATCGGCGGCCGGTGGGGCACGCAGCAAGAGGGAGAAGAGCTTGACGGTGCCGGTGAAGGGGATTTGGAGGATGAGCTCCGGCCCAAAACGCGAGCAGAAGAGAGGCCCGTCGGCGGAGTCGCTGAAAAGCGCAGGGAGGTCCGCCTGCGGGTTGAGAAGATTGCAGGCACTCACTTTGCTGGTGTCTATCTTGCTGTTGAGAGACTGGGAGACATTGGTTGGGAGAGGGGGGTCTCCGTGTGGGTGGGTGTGGGTGTGATCGTGATCATGATCATAGCCATGATGGCCGTGGTGATCTTCTTCACTAGCTTCGTTGGAGCAGCTTGTCATCCTGATTGTGTGTCTTCTTGTCGTTAATCTATATATATGTCGGTGTGTCCCCAAGAAGAGCAAACTGGTTGGTGGCAGTTGGTGGTGTTTGGTGTTATTAAACAACTGGCACTCACACTAAGATTGCGCGGGTGGCTCTACAAAGTGCATACTACACAAATGTACATACTGATGTACTACTTTCTACTCTTCTTTCTCTTCTTGTTCTTCCTCTCAGCTTCTTCTCTCTCGTATTTGGCAGCTATACCACCAAAGACATCACGGTGACGGCTGGCATTGTTGGCAATCAAAGCTTGCAATCCAACAAGACTCATATCCTTTTCTTCATCTCCCTTGCTAACCTTTTCAGCTTCTTTCTCCTCTCTAATACGTTTCTTCTCATTCTTCTTAATATTTTCCTTCCTTTTACTAACATATCTCTCCCATTTAGGAATATCTTTCATTTCAATATCACCTTGATCAATTAATTTCTTACATATATTGAAAACTCTCTTTTCTTCTTCTAATGTAAATTCTAAATGTATTACACTCTCAAATAATTTATTTAAATCACCCTTTGAATTGATCAATTCATTTCTAATATCTTCTTCCTCTTCAGAACTACCTTGATATTCTTCTCGATCCTTTTCAATCATTTCCTTACTAATACTTTCAAATTGTGTCTTAAAATAATCATTCCAATTAAAACCTTCTTCGTCTCCCTCTTCAAAATCATCTTTTAAATTGATTATTCCAGTCCTATCATACCTTGACCTTTTCTTTTCATCACTTAAAACCATATACGATACTTGTACTTGATCAAATTCTTTTCTAAAACCTTCATTTTTATCAGGATGATATTTTAAACATAATTTATGATATGAACGCTTAATTTCCTTTGTATCTGCCTTTTCATCAACACCTAATACTTTATATGGATCAATCTTTTCAATCTCCTCTTCAATACTCATTCTTCTACTTGTTAGTTACTCTTACTTTATGATAAATAATATACTTGTATCAGCAAATAACTGTTTACCATCAACGTATTCATATACTGATACATCTATACGCGTCTCTCTCATAAATTAATTATTTTCTATTTTCCAAATTCGACTCAGCTATACTTACTCTGCAAGAATAATACTATACATTTTCATATTAAAGGCACACATATTCTTGTATTTATATAAAGTGTAAACTGTAAAGTATAAAATGTAAATTATAAAGTGTAAAGTACAAAAGAAATAAAGAAATAAACAGAAAAGATCAAAATACCAATATTTAAATTAAATAGGAGAAGTACACGAGAATGAAGTTGCATCAGTGACGTTAAAAATATACTTTATATATTCAACAGATGCCCAAAGACCTAATCCTGAAAATGAAATTGAAGCAAGACAAAATATAATATAAAAATTAGTAATAAACCAATATTTTTTATATCCACATTTAATATATTCAATAATTGATGGTTTATTAATATCACTACCCTTTAATGGAATAAAATCTTTTATATTATTTTCATTTGCCATTTTATATAATGCAAATAAATGTACTAAAAATGGTATAATATAAGTTAATGGTATCATTGTTAATGCAGATGTAAATGCAGAAACTGCACTAACTTGTGGTACACCAGCTCCAATAATAAATATAATAATCCAAACAATTAAAACAGTTATTGACCAAAGTAATAAACCACGTTTTGATTTAAATTTAATTGTTTTAAAAATTAATGGCATATAATTTTTATAAACAATTTTACATGAAATATGTCCATAAAATATATTTTGAATAAAACCAGTAATAAATGTCATAAATGATAAACCTTTTAATGCATTAATATTACTAATACCGAAAACTGCTGGTGAATTTGAAAATTGTCCTTGATATGAATAAATATAATACCATAAATTAAATAAACAACTAAAATTAAAATTTGAGCTAAACACATACTTTTCCAAAATTCCCATGGTCTTCTCATTTCGGAAATAACTTCAGGGAAAACAATTGAACCTGCGAAAACAAATGAAATATTACAAATTGCAACAACTTTATTCATTAAACTTTGATCCGGTGTAATTCCAAATGTTTCAATAATACCCTTTTCAATACCTAAAACAGATAATGCATTCCCCCAATTTGGCTCAGAATGTCCAATATATCCAAGTTGAACAAATAAATTAATATAATTAAAAAATGAAATAATTAAACAATATTTACCAAGTGAACTTAATGATTTAATATGACTTAAAATCATCATAATACCAGCTAATAAAATCATTAATCCAACCCAACACATACGAATTGATCTTAAAATAATTACACATTCTGCTGCACTAATTAAAATTGTTGCTGAACTTAATAAAGTTGCAATTAATTGTAAAAAAATAACAATTTGTTTACATGTTTGACCACCAACAATATATGCTAAATCTGCAAATGTTTTAACTGGATATTCAGGTGAATCAAATAATAAGAAAACCCACCAAATTGAACCACCAGCTGCAATTGTAACTAAAAAAAATATAACTAACATAATATTTGATGGTATATAACCTAACATTGAAATTGAATTTGGAACTAAATATGCACCCATAATTTCTGATGTAACTAATCCAACTCCAATAATCCAATGTGTTGTTCTAATTGATAAATTATTATTAACCCATTTTGGATATTCAATTCCATTATCATTTAAACTTTCAATTTTTAAACTTTTAAAAATTAAATTATTCCAAATTTTAAAATTATTATTATTTTTAGAAATTTCATTATATTGAGCTTCAATTGACCTTTGAGCATAAAACATTCTTGTATGAATATCAGGTTCATCAAACATCCATAATTCATTTGCTTCAGTTTTAACTTCATTTGTACTTAGTTCATTTTCACTCGCTTGTTGAATACTATTAACATAAATATCCAATTTTTCTTTATTATCTGTACTCATAATTGTATTGATAGTTTCAAAAAAAAAAAAAAAAAATTAGTAAAACAAATACAAATAACAAAAAAACAAAACAGTCCAAATTTCTCTTTAATACTTTAGCAATCTATTTATATATATTATAAAAATGTCAAATATTTAAACAAAACACATACAATTTATTTATTTCAAACAATATTTTTTCAATTCCTTATCAATATATATATATATGATCTTATCGACGAACGCAACCACCGAAACTCTATTGCGCTTCTAGATGTAAAAAGACCAGTAGTATCAAATAAGAAGTACCTGACCTTTTTTTGGCATTAGATATTTAACAGATTATTGATAACATTGTATATTTAATCATTAATGTGCAACATGACATGACGGTTTTTTTTCAACTTGTATTTTATTTTAATTTAATTTTTTATCTTTCCCGAGTGCTCTTAATGTTTATCGCGTATGGCGTCAACGATCGCGTATGTTCGGGAATGATCGCATATGTGGGTTTGGTTCGCAAATAACTAATAACCGATTGTTATTATTATTATTTGAAATAGAATTAATGTCAAGTATTACAATTTATTTCATGATAATATTCTCAAAGGACTGTAACTTTTAATGGACTCTTACTTTTATTTTAAGCAATGAATTATTGTCGTTTGAAATAAATTGGAAATGCATTAATATTTAGATTTTATCCTTTGGCATATTTAAATCTTGGAGTTTCCTCCTATATAAAAAGATAATAAAACAAAATATATTTTAACTTAGTATTGACAAAAATACCCCTGATACTTACTTTACTAAATATATAAAAACAATGGTTGCAATCAATGGTACTTTATTAGAATATTCAACAAAACAATTTTGTTTTGAATTCGGTAATTTAAAATCTAAAAATGTTTTAATTTTTGTTGCTGGTCTTGGTGATAGATTTGCAACTGTTCCATATTTACCATTATTATCAACAGAATTAAATAAAATTGGTTGGTCATTAATTCAAATTGAATTTTCAAGTTCTCATATTGGTTGGGGTACTGGTAGTTTAAAAAGAGATAATGATGAAATTTCAAAACTTATTAAATTTTTAAAATCTGAAAATGGTGGTTTAAGAAATAAAATTGGTATTATGGGTCATTCAACTGGTTGTCAAAATACAATTTATTATTTCACTCGTGCTGAAAGAAATTCTGATTATATTCCACTTGATTTTGGTATTTTACAAGCTGGTATTTCTGATAGAGAAGCAGCTTATTTACTTATGTCAATTGATTTAATTGAAGAAGCTAATAATTTAGCAAAAAAATTTATTGATCAAGGTAATCCAAATGAATTAATGCCATATAAATATACAAAAAATTTCTTTAATACTCCAATTAATGCTTATAGATGGTATGCATTATATTCAAAGAATGGTGATGATGATTATTTTTCATCATATTTAACAGATGATGATTTTAAATCAACTTATGGTAAATTTGATAAACCTTTATTAGTTTTATATAGTGCTGCTGATGAATATGTACCAGATAATATTGATAAAGAACTTTTAATGAAAAGATTTGAAGCTGCTACAACTCCTGGTATGTGGTCTCCATATAGTAAATTAATTGATGGTGGTTTACATGCTTTAGGTAAAACTTCAAAACCAACTGCCATTCCTGATGCTGTTAATACCACAATTAAATTCATTCAAAGCTTATAATTAATTTATATATATATATATTCTTAGCTACTACTCTCTATATAAAATAATTTATGTAATGAGTTCGTATGTACAACTGATTATCTGTAATATATGTGCCTATAATCTTTAATTTGAAATTGCGATTTGCAAGACATGAGAATCTTTTTGTGCTGGCACATTGTGATTTCTTTCATTGTCATTGCACACGTTTTCTTAAATAAATAAGTTGATTTCATTTTATTAAATACATCCATGGAATGAGAATATCAACAGCTTGTATAGTATGCCGTCAAAGGAAAGTGAAATGTGTTCATATGGGAAAATCACCTTGTAATTATTGTCGGACTATTGACAACGAATCAAATTGTGTATTATATACAACAAAAGAATATAGGAAAATACGAGGTCCAAAAGTTAATAATAATAGTAGAAATAACAACAATAATTTAATAATATTTGAAAATATAACTTTAGATAATAAAGAAATTAAAAAAATTATAGAATTTGCATTACAACATTATCCTGAATTATTTTTCCTTAATTTAGATTGTTCAGTTGAAAAATATAATCAATTAGATCCATTGCTAATATTATCAATTTATACATTAGTTTCATTATTTGATAAAACTATTACAGATAAGAAGAGAATTGAATTAAATAAATCATTAGAAAATCAATTTATGACAAAATTAGATGATTGTGATATTGATAATATAATTATTACTCAATGTGCAATAATTTTATTAATTATTAATTGGCAAAATGGTAAAACTTATAAAGGTTATTTAATTGGTGGATTTGCTGAAAGAGCATATAAAACTCTTTTTCATTTAAATTTAGACAATTCTCCAATTTTTAAACGTGAAAAAATACTTCAAACTTTATGGTCTTATCAATTGATTACATTATCATTAAGAGATGAATCAATTGAAATTGTTAAATCACGACTTCATAAATTTAGACTTCCAATGGATAAATTTCAATTAATTTCAGGAATGGAAATAAATCCAATTTATATAGATAGTATAAATAATGGTAAAATACATACTTTAACATCATTATTAATTATGTCATCAGAAATTTGGATTGATTGTTTATCATGGTTAACAAAAGGTGGTAAATATTATTTTAAAGAAGAACCATGGGATATAAATAGTGCATGGAATAAACTTGAAAAGAAAATTTTAATATTTTATAAAAGTTTAGGAATTAATCAACAATTTAGTTATAATAATTTAATAACATCATTTAAAAATGATATTGGAAATATTTATTGTTCATTTCATTTAACATTAATGATATCAGAAATAATTATACATAGAGATTTTATTCCATTTATACCCAGTGATACTGAAGGTGCAAAAGGTCCCTTTGATAAATTACCATGGCTTATAAATGCACCAAATGGTTGGTGGCAAAAATCTGCATCATTAGTTTTTGAAACTGCTAAAAATATTTCAATAATTTTAAATGTTTGTAAACAAAATGATAAATATAGTTGTAATACATTTAATGGATTTATTGCATTAACTGCTGCTTCTATTCTTTCATATATTAAACATTTCCCATATTATGATAATCATTTCAAAGATGCAGATATTTATTATGGATATTGTTTAGAATATTTATCTTATTATAAATCATTTTTAGGAATTGGTGGTTATTATTATAAAGTTTTAATGCAAAATGAAAAAATATTTGATTTAGCGGTTAAAAAGGGTGTTTCTTCATTAATAATTACAAATTTTGAACAATTGAAAGATGAAATATTAGATATTGCCAATGTTTCAGGTCCTATTGATGGTAATGCCAATTATAAAACCCAATTAGATAAATTATTTATCCTTGAAAGGAATAGAAACATTGATGATAATATTACTATGAATATTACCAGTAATAATCATACTGAACCTGAACCAATCAAGATCCGTGAAGATCAATACAGACAGGAACTGTCGTCACTCATGAACTGGGAATTCGATTGGATGAGTTTAGAAAACTACCAGGAATCGTGGACACCGTATATAGAAGAACAGTAGGTTTTGTATTGTTATTGTTATTATCATCAAACAAAGATAATGGGCTGCACAGCCTGAACTGTTTTCAAACCGGGCGCGGTAAAAGAGTTTCAAAAATTTTCCATTTCTTTTTCAATTTCATTTTGATTTTCTTTGGTTTCATGTTTCTTCACTTGTGAACCACGTCTCTTTTGTAACTTACACCAGTCATACAAACAAGAACACAACAATGACGAAATTTCAGAAATCAAAACCAGGATTAATACAAAGAGATTTGGATAATAAAATTTACAATCATATTTTACAGCTTCTGGATGATAAAACAGATACTTTAAAATCCGCAGCTTCACAAAAAGTTACGTCTCAAGATAATAAAATAACTGAACAAGAAGGAGAAGAGAGAGAAGAAAGCAAAAATAAAGAAGATCGAGAAGAAGAAGGAGATGGAGATTTTTTTTCAAATGCTGGAATATTTACTATGGCATTAGCTAAAGATTTACAATTTGAAGAAATTTTAGAATATATTAAATTAAAGGATAAAAGTTTAAGTCGCATGAAAATGGATATTTTACGTAAAAGTATTGAAAGAACATGGACTGAAATTAAAAATGAAGAAGCTGAAGAAATATCAACTTTAGGTATAGATATTAATAATAATCAAGATTCTAATAATTATATTGATGGAGATGATGATCCAGATGCAGAACTTATGGAAGTTAAAGATTTAAATTTAGCAAATAAAAATATTGTTAATTTATGGAAAAAGCAAGAATCTATAAATTCACAGGAAAAGGAATCAAATATTAATGAAGAAAATTCAAATATAACAGAAACTATAGATACTATAGAAAATAAAAAGAAGAGAAAAGTAAAAGATAAAGAATCATCAAAACAAAAAAGAGTTAAAGTTGATAGATCTCCACCTAAAATGTCTCTTAAATCACTTGGAGGTTTAGAAGAAGTTTTTGCGGAATTAATGGAAGTTGTAGGTATGCCTGTTTTACACCCTGAAATTTATTTATCTACAGGTATTCAACCACCAAGAGGTGTTTTATTACATGGACCACCAGGTTGTGGTAAAACTACAATTGCCAATTCACTTGCTGGTGATTTAGGTGTTTCATTTATAAATATAAGTGCACCAAGTGTTGTAAGTGGTATGTCAGGTGAAAGTGAAAAGAAAGTTCGTGAATTATTTGATGAAGCTAAAAGTCTTGCACCATGTATTGTTTTCATTGATGAAATTGATGCAATTACACCAAAACGTGATGGTGGAGCACAAAGGGAAATGGAAAGAAGAATAGTTGCACAATTATTAACATGTATGGATGAATTAACTTTAGAAAATACAAATGGAAAACCAGTTATAGTAATGGGTGCAACTAATCGTCCTGATAGTTTAGATGCTGCATTAAGACGTGCTGGTAGATTTGATAGAGAAATTAGTATTAATGTACCAAGTGAACCTGCGAGATTATGTATATTAGAAAGAATGACAGAAAATTTGAAAATTTCAGGTGATTTAGGTTTAAAAGAATTAGCTAAATTAACACCTGGATTTGTAGGTGCTGATCTTAAAGCTTTAGTTACATCTGCTGGTATAGCTGCAATAAAAAGAATTTTTAGTACATTATCTGATGATTCAAATCCTTTATTATTAGAAGATGAATTAAATACTAATGATGAAATGGATATTGATAATGATGAATTTGTAACTCCATTAACAACACCAGTTACACCATCAAATCCAAATTCTTTAGTAGAAGAAGATGAAATAATTAATTCACCAAATAAATCAATTATAAAACCAATTATAAAAAATAAAGAATTATCAACGATACAAAAGTTTTTAGAAAAACATCCAAATCCATTAACATCAAAACAATTAGAACCATTATTTATTACAAGAGAAGATTTCTTAACTGCATTACCAACTATTCAACCAACTGCAAAGCGTGAAGGTTTTGCAACTGTTCCTGATGTTTCATGGGCTAATGTTGGTGCATTAAGTAGAATTAGAGTTGAATTACATATGGCAATTGTTCAACCAATTAAAAGACCTGAAATTTATCTTAAAGTTGGTATAAGTGCACCTGCAGGTGTTTTAATGTGGGGACCTCCTGGTTGTGGTAAAACATTACTTGCCAAAGCTGTTGCTAATGAATCAAAGGCTAATTTTATATCTGTTAAAGGTCCTGAATTATTAAATAAATATGTTGGTGAAAGTGAAAGAGCTGTAAGACAAGTATTTTCAAGGGCAAGAGCTAGTGTACCATGTATAATATTTTTTGATGAATTAGATGCTTTAGTTCCAAGAAGAGATAGTAGTTTGAGTGAAAGCAGTTCAAGAGTTGTTAATACATTATTAACTGAATTAGATGGTTTAAATAATAGACGAGGAATATTTGTTATTGGTGCTACAAATAGACCAGATATGATTGATCCAGCAATGCTTAGACCTGGTAGATTGGATAAAACATTATATATTGAATTACCTAATGCAAATGAAAGATTAGATATTTTGAAAACATTAATTAAATCAAATGGTACACCAATAGCTAATGATGTTAATTTGACAACTATTTCTCATGATGAAAGATGTAGAAATTTTAGTGGTGCAGATTTATCTTCTTTGGTTAGAGAAGCGAGTGTTATTGCTTTAAAGAGAAAGATTTTTATTGGTATTAAAGATTTAGATGAAAGCGTTGTTGATGAAGATCATGAAGATTTACTTAATGTCGAAGTCACTTGTGAAGATTTTGATAAAGCTTTAGATGCTACAAATCCTTCTGTTAGTGATAGAGATCGTATGAAATATGAAAAATTGAACAAAAGATTAGGTTGGGATAAAACTAAAGATAATGAAGGTTCAAAACAAGATGCTGCTGATATTTGAATTAACTAGTACAAAATATAATTTTTTTTTTTGCATATATATATATTCTAATTATAACAATCAATTAAATTAAACTTTTTATATAATTTTAGAAAGGATGTAAAGTAAATCTATATACATTTGAGAAGTAATTGACTCTACCAAGTTTATTTTTTAACAAATGGTGGTGCAGGCATATTTGTGTAATTTGAATTATATAAGTAATCTGATGATGAAATACCTTTAAATTTCAAAGATTCAATATCAACCATATCTTCATTTAATTCTTTAATACTATTGACACCTAATAGTTTCATATCTCTAATCATTTCATCTTTTAATATTTGCATAACTCTTTCAACACCTGGTTGACCATAAGATGCCATTGCATATAAAAATGCTCTACCCATGCCAACAGCATCTGCACCAAGACAAAGTGCTTTTATGATATCAGAGCCACGACGAATTCCACCATCAATAAATAATTTAAAATCTTTATCTTCAACACCATTTTGACGTAATAATTTACGAGATTGAGCTAAAATTTCAATTGGTGGCATTGCAAAATCTAATTGACGACCACCATGATTTGAAATTAAACAACCTCCCAAACCAATTTGTGCAGCTTTTAAAACATCTTCTTTTCTTAAAACACCTTTTAGAACAATTGGAATTTTAGTTTGTGATTTTAATTTTTCCATATCTTTCCAAGTTAAATTTAAATATTTTACTTCAGTTGAAGCAAAAACAGATAAATCATCACCAACAGATGCATCTAAAGAAGCTCTAATTTTACTATCCTTTTCTCTATTACCTAAACATGGTAAATCAACATTAACAAAGAATGCTTTTATATTTGGATGATTTTTTTCAATATGTTTAAAATATTCACCAGCATTATCTAATTCTTCTTGTTTATAAAAATGAATTTGATGGAAATTATTTTGATTTGGTTTAGCTAAATTCATAAATTCATCCATTGGGAAAGAACATTGAATTGGAATTAAATAAGGAATATTTTCATTTGCTCCAGCAAAAAGTAAATTTTTTTCTGCATCAGGATGTGCCATTGGTGAACCAGCAAATGCAGTACAATAAAATGGTGCATCAAATTTAGCACCAAATAAATCATCAATTTCAGTTGTTGCATTAGTAACATCAACTAAACATTTTGGTCTAAAAAAAATTCTACCAAAAGCGTAATGATTTTCTCTTAAACTAAATTCATCATCAGAACCTGTTGAATAATAACCCCAAGTACCAGCTGGTAAAACCTGTTTTGCAACATATTCAAAATCTGAAATATTAAATATTTGGGAAAGTGCTGGTTTGTTTCTTATTCTTTCTTGTCTTTCATTTTCCAATCTATCTTCCCTTTCCTCCTCTGTTTCTTCTTCTTCTTCTTCTTCATCATCATCATCATCATCATCACCTTCTTCAATAACAATGATTCTTCTATTTGATTTTCTCTTTGAATCATTCTTAATTGAATCTTGAGATAAAATAGCTAATACAGAAGCTGATAAACCTAATGCAACTATTGGAACAAATGTTGAAGAAGTGTTAGATTGTGCTCTTCTAGCAGAATTAGAAGAAATGCATCTGAAAGTTGATTTAGAAACAAGTCTTTTTCTTAGTGAACCTGCCACTCTTGTAGACTTTAATAATAAATTGAAAGACATTGATGTTATTCTATTCTAGTTAGTATTAGTACAAATTAAAATTGAAATTAAATTAATATTAATATTAACGTGAATTAAGAAAGATATGCAAACTGAAATGTAAAAGACGGATATAAAACACTTTTATAATTCCTATAATCTTTACCGTTAGATCTCCAAAGAAATCTTGAAATGTAGTTCGGGCCAGCTTATCGTTTACATTTCCATTTCTATATCAACAAAAGTTTTCAATAGTGGTATTTCCGAATCGGGCAATACGCGGACAACGGGTTTTGCCTAATGGGGCAATGATTCCGTAGACTTTAGTAGTTGCAAAATTTGATTTAAATCAAGAACGGGTGCTTATTCCGACATCACAGCTGTGACAGCAAACAATAGCACAACTTTACACGTGACCAAACATGCTGCGCCACTTCCATTTACCATCCACCAGCCACACTAACGGATAAAACTAAGTTCTTGAAATATACTTCATTCTTTTTATTTATATGATAATTAATTTTTTGTAACTTTACTTTCTATTTGCAAATATATCTTTTAATAACTTTATGATAATAATTAATCTACAAAAACCAATCCTTTTTTGTCTCAATAATTTCTATTTACTGCTTTTCGTAGCATATTAAATGACCGAGCAGAGAAAACGATATGATCTATTCTGTATGATACTTTATGGTTAGTATAAATTTTAGTTTATGTGTTTAGGTTAAAAGAGATTGTCTTACATAATTAAAATAAACATGAGAATATGAATAACGAATAAGAGAAGCAAAAACATATAAAGTACATGAATGCAACCGATATGAGCTATATCGTTGTCGTTAATGTATCTCCAAGTCATGTGTATTTGTTCTGTCATTGTGTGTTATTTTTAGACAAAGAAGAAGAAGAAGAAGAAGAAGAAGAAGAAGAAGAAGAAGAAGAAGAAAAAAAAAGAAGTGATTCAAAATCAGACCGCCTTTTTCGTTTTCAAACGAACACTTTTTAGCTCTGAGCCTTCTTTCGATAATTCTGTGCTCCTCTGTAACCGTATCATTACGATATCTGTAAACTTGACACAAGACTTATGTGGTGATAAGACTTGTTTTTATTCGAATATATATGAATATTTTATCCGGAATTACATTACTAATATTTTAAATACTGTTTTAATATCAGTATTATCAGCATTATCAGCATTATGAATAATTGCCATCCACAATCATCTCAGACTTTCAGATGTTGCACCTCCAGGTATGTTCTATGTTCTACAGCAGCATTGCTATGCGGGGGCTTAGTCCACTAGTCCTAGCTATACCATATACTATCCTTCAATCTGCACATACTCTGTACCACGCGTAGTAGTGGGAGCAGGAAGAAGGAAACCAAGAACAGCACGCACGCGTAATAAGAGAGCAGGTTCGGTGTGTTTGTTGCAAGTGTAGGTTAGGAAGTTGCTTAACACAAAACAGGCAACATATACACATCCACAGCATAACAGGAGACACCCTCAACGGCAAGGAACACATGGAGATACATACAGCCAACAAGATCACCATGTTTTCTCCTCAAGAGGAACCATCTATAAGTGATGACAACATTAATACTACTGATTCACAAAAAATTCCAAAAACATTAAAAACTGACGATAAGTTTGTAAGTAATAAGGCATCTAATTCTGTGATAACTCCCAATTCTGCAGATATGGTTTCAATAGCAGATAGTGAAAGTTTAAAAGGTGTTAACAATAAAACTGAAAATTTTAAAACCAATACGAAAATTGACCAAACAGGTTCACTTTATAAAGATGATAAAAACAACAACAACAACAACAATAATAATAATAGCAACAACGAGAATAGTTCTAGTTTACCAGATGATGTTGTAGAATCTCGGAAAATTAATATTGATCAAATCGATGAAGAAGTTAGTAAGATATTATCTCAACTAGATCAAATAGAAAATAATTTCAAGCATAACTTAACTGATACTAAAACAGATGAAATTAACCACAAGAAGATAAAAACGAATGATGACCCTAAAACAATAAAAGAAATACGGAATTTAATAGATAATTTTAAATCTACCGTGTTAAGATTAAATCTTAAAAATACACTTGTTAAAAATCAATTACTTACAGTTAAAGATGATTATTTAATGGAACGTTATTTATTAATAAATAAGATTGAAGATTTAGAAAATACTCTACGAATAATTCAAGACGAAAATAATGCTGTTAATTCAAGAAACATTAAATTAATTAAATATATTAGAACTTTAAAAAATGAAAAGATTAAAATGTATATGATTGAAAATAAACGATTAAAAGATCATATTGAAAGATTAGAAGAAGATTCATATAATGGTTTAAATGCAATAAGAATCAATCACCCCCAAAGGTATACTTCAATACCATCTCCATTGAATGCTTCAAATAGTACATTACCACCATCATTGAATTTACAATATTCGAATTCCAACACTGATACAAGTAACAATAATATAAACGGAAGTAATTTCATGCGACATACAATTAGCGATTCAAATTCAAATTCTAATCATATTGAAGATGATTATGGATCATATCATATTAGACAACAAATTTATTCGCCAACTAATTTCAATATGCTAGATACTCTAGGTAGATTAGCAACAGAATATTTGCATAATGAATATCCTGATGACGACACTAACGAAAACCATATTGACCACGCATAATTGTTTCTTTTTTCTCACCCAAATCAAATACACAACTATATAAATAATTTTATATCAACCCCGTTATCATCTATAACCTATTCTATTTATTTACCTATGTAATCATATGATAAGAGATAACAGATAGCAGAAGCAGGAGCAGATAATGAGTCCCGTCGATCGTCCTTGCTGACGTAAGCCGCCATGTTGTTATTTCTCACTTCCGCATTTTAAATTTTAAGTTTCAAGTGACTTGAGTTGTTTGCTGTTTGTTGTTCAGTTTAATTGGCGAAAGTGAAGGAAGAAGGGCGACCTACAGAACGAACAGAACGAACAGAGGATTGTATATTTTTCATAATATCAACTTAAATTACATTATATTATACCAATACCAACATACTATACTATGTCTTCATTATTGGAAAAATCATTAGACGATATTATTGGTCAACAAAAGCCAAATCGTCGTTTTAACAAGGTATGTATAAGAAATTGATAGCGAAATCTAAATTAAATAATATAATAAGCAAATGAATAAAAGTACTAACAACATTAAATTGTTTTTAATTATTAATTGATATAGAAATCTTTTAGAGGTGGTAAAGTTGGTAAATCATTTCATCGTGGTGGTAAAGGAAGAACGACATTATCAAGACGTAATAATAACAATAACAACAATAACAATATTGGTAATCCAAAGGAAATTCGTATTAGTAATTTACATCCAGATTTAACAAATGATGATTTATCAAAATTAATGACGACAATTGGTCCAACTGTTAAAGTTAATCTTATTTTTAATACACATGGTAAATCAACTGGTATTGCATTTATTGAATTTCAACATATTGAAGATGCTAGAAAAGCAATTGAAAATTTTGATGGTAGATTAGCTGCTGGTCAAACAATTAGAGTTACATCTACTGTTCCAATAAATGAAAGAATAAGTTTAGCATTACCACAACAAAATCAAAATCAATTAAAATCAAAGAAAAAAAATAATCAAAAAAATTCAATAGATAAACAAAAACATAAAAGGAAACCACGTCCAACTTTTGAAGATTTAGATAATGAATTAGATAATTATATGAATGGTGATAATACATCTAATAATGATAATAATGATAATAATGATAATAATAATAATAATTTAAATGAAGTTGTTGTACAAACTGAGATTCCAATTGTTGAAGATTCAACACCAGTTCTTCATGATTCAACTGAAAATGTTAATGTAATAGTACCAGCATTTGAATCAACAACAGCACCAGCTACAGAAACAACAACAGAAACTGATGATGTTGCAATGGAATAAATGTGTTTCTGTGTAGTTATACTTTTTCTTAAAAAACAAACCAAAAAAAATAACATCTTTTTTTATTGTATACTTATATGTACATCATCACAATTAATTACTTATTTATGTGATATTGATAATTTATGTAAAAATACAGCAATACGATATTGGCAATTATATAATGCGTAAGTATTGGTTTATCTTGCCATTTTAGTTTTTTTTTGTGAAAGTAATAAATATATTCATGAATAAATAATAATAGTAATAGTATAAACGATATAAAAAATTGTCACATAAAAAAGATGAATACAATATAGAATAATGATAATGATTATGATTATGATGATGATGATAGTAATAAGAATTTGATTTTGAATATGTTATTTTTTTAAAAAAAATGAAATGTTAATCAGCAGTAATTATTTTTTTGTTTAATCTCACAGAAATATAAGCCAAAAAAAGATGTAATTAATTAATTAATCAATCATCAATTAACCAAAAAAAAAATTAATCAAATGAAACATCATAATTTATGAGAAAAATTGTTTTATAATCATGTGGAAAAGTAAAAAAAAAGTCATAATAATAAGCTAATAATAAAATGGTTTTAATTTACTTAATGGGATGAACCACCTAAAGTGACAGATGGTGGACAACCTAAGTAACCCTTAATACTACCGTATAAAGCGAATTGTAATGAAGTTAAAGTACCAACCATAACTAATCTTGTTGGTAAACCAGCGAAAGAACCAACAACACCTAATTCTTTTGCTAATTGGAATAATAAACCAACAGTTGATTGACCTGGAGCTTTCTTAGTTTTATTAACCTTTGATAATAAAGTATCAGCAGGTTGAGAAACAAAAGCAGCCATACAACCAGCAATAACACCAGCACCTAAATTAATACCAGTAACAGCAAGAGAGGATAATTGATCTTTTGGAACAGCAACAAAATTATAAATTGCTTCAGCAGCTCTTTCATAAGTTAAGAATTTAGCAATATTATATGGAATTTGTTTAAATAAGATTGGAGTGAAACCTGCATAGAAAGAACCAATACCTTCTTCTTTTAAAATTCTTGAGAAACCACCAATTAAACCATTAGCAAAAGTTGGTTGAGAGACTAATCTAATTCTAGTTGCTTCTAAAGGACATAAAGCGATATCAGCAAAGAATTCAGCAATTGCAGCAGAACCGATATAAACAGCATCTTTATAATTTGAAGCAGTTTCATAACCTAAATTATCAATAAAGATTTTTTTAAATAATTCATAACCACCAAATTTGAAAGCACCTTGAATTGAATAACCTAAAACAGTTGGACCTAAACCAGTTAATAAAGCACCAGCACCTTCTTGAGAAACAATTTTTTTGAATGAACCAAACATACCAGTATTATAAACAGTTGGTTCTAATTGAATTCTAGTTTTAACAACATCAATTGGAGTCATTGAACCATGGGTAATACCACAACCAATAGCACCAGCTAAAGCGAATTTAGCATAATCAGTAACAGTGAAGTTTGGAATAACTGGAGCAGAAGCCATTTTTGTTTATGTTGTAAGTTAGTAGTAAGAGTTTACTTATTGAAAGAAAGAGAGGAAAAGGGGGTTAAAAAAGGGTAAAAGAAGAAAAAAAGTGTGTTTCCCAATAATGTAAAGGTTTTTTACAAGGAAAAACATCTCAAATAACGGGAAAGAGGTAGGAAATGGAAATTGAGAAACCAAAAACCAAAAATTGGAAATCAAAAATTGGAAATCCAAAATTGGCGAATTGGAGCGAATTTGTGCAAAAAGAAAGAAAAGAAAGAAAAAAATGAAAAATAAAAGAAATAAAATGAGCAAAACGTGTTTTGTTCTTTGTTTTCATCTTCCCCCTAGTGTGGCGTTTCGTTGTGCAGCTACGTAACGTAGGGAGATAAAGTGCATACACCGTTATAAGGCATAAGTAATGGATATTCAGCACAACATGTAGTATAGTAAGTAATAGTATAGTAATAGTATAGTATAGTATAGTATAGTAATAATAATAGCATCAGGGGTATCGTGGATTCTCATTGGCCAATGAATGATTTATAACAAATAAAAAAGAAACGCGATTATGGAAAAAATAAAACACGTTTGGCAATCTGCTTACGTCAGCAGCGCCGATCGACGCAGACGCTGCCAAAGCAGCAAAGCAGCAAACCCGTACACCGCACACCCTCACACACTCTCTTATTCCCTCCAGTTCTCAGTAGTGAAGAACAACATAATAGCAGGATACAGAACATTACCAATGTAGAATATCACATCACTTGAAGATATAATATACACACACAACACGCACAACACACACAACACAACAATGTCAGAAGTTGCTACTCCATCTCCACAAATTACACAATCTTCATCAAAAATTATTGATTCAGCTTGGGATACTGCATTATCAAATGCAATTGTGAAAACTGGTTTAGGTTTTGGTGCTGGTGTTGTTGCATCTGTACTTTTATTTAAAAGAAGAGCATTCCCTGTTTGGTTGGGTATTGGTTTTGGTTTAGGTAGATCTTATTCCGAAGCAGATTCTGTTTTCAGACAAGCAGGTGTAAGAAAAGTTGATGCTTAATTAATTAATTGATAGAAATTCATTTAAATAACACTCACATTTTTTACATGTATATATAATATATATGTATATACACAATTGATCAATTGAGTTTTAACCAATCAATTCAACATCTTTATATTCATTTTGACCTTCCCTATTATATTATATTTAATAATATCAATACTTATGCATGCAAAATATAATATCGACACAATTTCTTTCTTTTTTGGTTTAATTCTCAATTTATTTCTTATCTTACTATATCATATGTATATATACCATACTATATTATTACAATTTTTATTTATAAACTTAAAATATTTCAAAAAATAGAAAATATATCAAAAAATATATCGAAAAATATATCAAAAAATATATCGAAAAATAAAAATAAAAAGTAAAAATAAACAGTAAAACCTAATAATGTAATTTATGAATTGAATAATATTTGCTAATATTCGAGATATTAAATCATTTACTCCTAACAAGTACTTGAAATATCCACAAGAAATCTTCATATTCATGTAGACAAACCATCTATTTCCCTATTGGGGAGACACTTCATCAGCTTGCTAATTGTTTGGCCGTTGCAAGTCAAAACAAGTCAAAACAAGTCAAAACAAGTCAAGTCAAAATAGTGAAGAGGGCAATAGTGTTCCGAATCGGGAAGGAGTGCACGGCTGTGCAAAGAGCAGAAGCCGTTGTGGAGCAGAGTCAGAGAGAAGTCGGGGGCTGTTTGCACAGAGTCATACGAATTAGATGACTTCTCCGTGACTTGTCTGTGACTCCTTGTGACTCCTTGTGACTTCGCGCACGGCAGATCTGACTGCGGCCCAGCAACAGAGCCCAAGTCACCCCAATAAGCTATTGTTCCTGTTCTCCCCCCTTTTCCCTGTTTCTCCCCAGCAAAGACGTCTTCCAAGCTTCTCTGCCTTCTTATCTTAACCCTCTTCTCTCTTATCATCTTCAACACTTTCTTGGTCCACCTTTTCGTCTCTTCAACTTTGCTTCTTTGGTCACATTCGTTCGTAGAAACCCTCATTAACCCTCTCTAACCCTCTCACTACTTAAATCCCTCACCATATTATATAGTAATTAATAATCAGCCAATAAAATTGTCTTTTTCTTTATTTTCGAGAAAAAACGAAAAAAAGGAAAAAAAAAATCGCATTACTAACAATTTTACTATGGTAATAAATATTCTACTACATTTACATTGTAAACTATGACTAATAATATGAAACACAACTATTTCATAGAAACTAAGTTTTCTTTTGTTAATTTTTATGGGTTAATTCAATTCTTCATACCTTGTTTACCCTATGTAGGATTTTTAACCATAATTTTAGCATATTTAGTACTTAAATTATTATCGCTCGAAAATTCGAACAAATCTCCGACACTGACTCATATTGAATCGGTATTCCCGCCATAACCGCATTTTGCCATATTTTTCACTTTCTTGTCGGAGTTATGTATTTTCTTTGTATTTCTTGTACTTCCTATCCACCTGTTTTAAATATATAAATATCCTCTTAATTCCTTTCTCCCCATTTCTCTATATATTTTCCCCTTTTCCGCAGATTTTTCTATCTCATATATTTATATTTATTTCCTTTTTACATATCAAAAAAACCAAACTATATTAATACACAACAAACAAACAAAAAAAAAAAATGACAAACACTCAACAAATTTTCCAAACTCATAATGAATTTAGAAGTGATACATTCACTGTACCAACTCAAAAAATGTTAGAATCAGTTTTAACTGCTTCATTAGGTGATTCTGTTTATAAAGAAGATCAAGATTGTTTAGATCTTGAATTAAAAGTTGCGAGGCTAAGTGGTAAAGAATCTGCTTTATTTTGCTCTTCAGGTACAATGTCAAATCAAATTGCTTTAAGAGCTCATTTATTTCAACCACCACATTCAATTTTATGTGATTATAGAGCTCATGTTTATACTCATGAAGCTGGTGGTTTAGCAACTTTATCACAAGCAATGGTAACTCCAGTTCATCCATTAAATAAAAATTATATGACATTAGATGATATTTTAGAAAATTATATACCTGATGATGGTGATATTCATATGGCACCAACAAAAGTTATTTCTTTAGAAAATACTTTACATGGTATAATTACTCCATATGATGAAATTGTTAAAATTTCAAATTGGTGTAAAGAAAATGATATTAAATTTCATTGTGATGGTGCTAGAATTTGGAATGCTTCAGCTGAAACTGGTATTTCAATTTTTGATTATTGTAAATTATTTGATTCAATGTCTTTATGTTTATCAAAATCTTTAGGTGCACCATTTGGTTCAATTCTTGTTGGTAATAAAAAATTTATTGAAAAATGTAATCATTTTAAAAAGCAAAATGGTGGTGGTATTAGACAAGCTGGTATGTTAGCTAAAATGGCTTCAATTGCAATTGATGATAATTTTGAAAAAATTAAAATTTCTCATAAATTTGCAAAAAATTTTGAATTATTTTGTATTGAAAATAATATTCCATTAGAATCACCAGTTGATTCTAGTTTTGTATTTTTAGATTCAAAAAAGGTTAAAATTAATCCTTATCTTTATGAAGAAATTTCAAAAAAATATAATGTTAAAACAATGGGTAATAGAATTGCTTTCCATTATCAAAATAGTGAAGAATCAATTGAAAATTTAAAGAAAGCATTATTAGAAGCTTATAATGATTCTTTAATTCATCCTTATATTACAAAAGGTGCTGCTAAACTATATCGTTCTAATTCTGTCGGTTCAGATCAAACACTTGTTGAATTGGCTGCTAATCACAAATATTGATTGAATTATTTATTCATTATACATACATATCATTCGCAAATTACTCTTTTCTAAACATTACTACTTTATAAACTATTTATTTCCTGTATATTTTATTTAACACATTTCGCAATATTATATCAAACTCTAATCAAATTACAGTATTTACATATCAAACAACTAGAAATGAAAAATTTCGCTCAAATCTCAAATCACACAAATTTGTTGATGTTTTTTTTTTGTTTGAGACTTCTCTTTTCTCGTCAATTATTTTCTTATTTCAATTTATATTTCTTGCTACATTTATAAATAAATACATATACTAATTTATTCAGTTTCCATTACCAACAAATAAAGGATTATTGCCATTATCATGCTAATCATCTTTCTACTAGCATGTTTTGGTGTGCTCTGGTTAGCACATCGATTTTCCATTCTTTTATCATTACCAATAGAAACATCTGTTAAGACATTATCAATTCCAATACCTAAAATTCCATTAATATCTGTGGATAAAGTAGCTGATACAAGTATGGTTATTCATTGGAATGATGTTTCTTCTTCAAATTCAAATTCAAATTCTAATTCTAATTCTAATGGTGAATTAGATTCATCATCAACTAAATTTGATCGTAAAGATGGAATTAATTTAAAAGATATTAAAGATTTTAATAATTCAGATTCTTTAAATTCTGGATCAAGTATTATATCACATTATATATTATATATCAATGGTATTGAAACAATTTCTATTAATGGTAAACAACATAAATGTACATTAGATGGATTACAACCAGGTACAAATTATCAAATTGATTTAGTTGCATTTAATATGACTGGGTTTAGATCTAGAAGTTCACCAATTTATGTTAAAACTTCTGCAAAACCAATTAAAGATTTAAGTATACAAAGTTTAGAAAATCCAGATAATGTTATTAAATGTTTATTACATGAACAAGAACGTGCATCAATGATTAAAAATGATCCATTTAAAGCATCAATAACAAATGGTAGATCAAGAAGTGGTACAATCGAAGGTAGTCATTCAAATTTACATATGAGTAGTAATAATAGTAATAATAATAATAGTAATAATAATAATAATAATGAAAATAATAATACACATCATCATAATGAATCATCTCCTAATACTAAAGCTAAACATCCACATTTAATTGATGATATTAATGAATTAAAATGGATACTTGA
Source organism: Pichia californica (assembly GCA_030574395.1). Classification (NCBI taxonomy): domain Eukaryota; kingdom Fungi; phylum Ascomycota; class Pichiomycetes; order Pichiales; family Pichiaceae; genus Pichia; species Pichia californica. The sequence goes on from JAJMEW010000003.1 coordinate 68,656, forward strand.
AAGTGGATTAGATGAAGTTCAATCATTAATGAAATCTTATAAAGAGACTGAAATGGAATTTGAAGAAGAAGAACTTAATTTAATTGCAGCAAGAAATGAAGCTAGAGAAAGAAGAAAATATGAGGATAATAATAGAACTAATTTACGTCAAGAAATCAAACTGTTAGAAGAACAACGTGTCAAATCAACTAGTAGAATTTCTGCAGATGAAAAGAAAATTAAGGAAAGATTAAAAAAAATTGAAAATTATAATTCTCAATTAGAAAAATGGAAACATGAAATTTCTCATATGAAGAAAAAGAAAGAATTTTTTAAAAAGGAAAATCCTGAAAATTTGAAAAAACTTGAATTAGATATTGTTACACTAAATCAAGAAATTTTTTCTTCACAAACTGAAGTTCATGAAGCAGAAGAAGATCTTAGAGATGAAATAACTCAAAGAAAAACTTTAGAAACTCAAAAATTAAAAGTTATTCAATTATTTGATGAAATAAATAAAAATATAAATGATGTAACTGGTTTATTAAGTAAAGAAGGTATGGAAAGTTTAAATAAACTTGTTGAATTAAAACCTGAATGGAAAAATGAATTATTAAGAGAAGTTGTCGATATTGATGAAAAGGCAGAATCTGATTGGAAAGCTCTTCAACAACAAGAATGGTTAAATTTTAATAATATGAAAAATGAAATTGATGAACAAAATAATTTATTATTGATGAAAAATTCAAATAATGGTAATGGATCATTAAATGTTAATATTTCATCATCAACTTTAACCAATTCTTTTGGAATTGATAATAATCCAACAACAGTAACCACAGCAACTAATGCCAATGGATATTTATACAATTCTTTATCATCATCAAGTAATGTTTCTGTTAATGGATTCAATAATCCTCAAAATTATAATACTAACAATTCTATGCGTAATATTATTCGTCCAAGAATAAGTACAAATGGTTCATTTCATGGAAATGATTTACCATTAGAAAAGCCAATTTCAAAACAAGATTCATCATCAAATACATTTAATTCAACAAATAATGGAAATATTTGGCCATTAAATTTATCATTAGATTCAACTAATAAAAATATGATAAATAATAATGATGATTCAATAGAATCACCAACTATGAATATGTTATTACCACAAAATCTGATTGATGATGAAGCATTTGATCAATTATTTGAAACTCAATCTAAAACACAACCAACATCTAATGGTTCTATTAATCTTATGTCACCTGCATTATCTGCTGTTGGTATTATTCCTACTAGTTCAACACATCAACATTCTTTATCATTAGGAAATGGAAATAATCCAGTTTCACCAAATATATCACAAATGAACACATTTGATGTATATCAAACTAATAGTATTAACAATGTAGTTTTGAATTCTACACCACAAAATAATAGAATAACATCATTAGGTGCATTAACAACTGGAAATAGTCAATCTGGCATTTTACCAAATTCTGGACAAATGAATGTGATTGGATCTCCACAATCAATGAATACATACTTAACAACAGATAATGGATTATCTAATAATTTTCTTGATTTAAGTCAAGCAGCTACCACTTCACCATTTAATTCAAATAATGGATTGAATGTTAACTTAACTTCTACTAATACTAATCCTGATATTGATGGTTCAAATTCATTATTTAACCAAAATTCAGTAATTATTGGAAGTAATAATTTAGGTGATTCTAATAAACAATATTCAAAGATTTTTGGATCATTAAATAGTAGTACAAATAATTCAAATAATAATGAAGTTAATAAAAACAATAACACAAATAATAATAGTAATAATAACAATAATAAAAATTTAGATTTTTCAATTTCTAGAGGTAGAAGTACAAGTTTTGGATCAAGTATTTGGAGTAATGGTAATAATGGTAATGTTTCTAATAATGGTGGTGCCAGTACATGGGGATCTAAGAGTAAACCTGGATTTTCATTTCTTGGTGCACCAATTACAATGACTTCAACTTCACAAAATAATTCACAATCTGGTGTTGGTTATACTGGTGGTAGTTCAAATATTAGTATTGTTGGTGCATTAGATAAAGATAATGAAAATTCAATTTTTAATAATCCTGCATTACATAATGATGAAAATAAAGAAATTGGTATATTTGAAGGTAATGATGATATTGAGCCTGATATTCATCCAAATTCTCCATCATTTTTAAAATCTATGATGGAAAAAATTGGTGCAAGTCCAACAAAGACAATTTCTAATAAAACTTTTGAACATGCTATTGATGAATGTGATGATACTGTTGAAGAACAATTAAGTAAACATAGTGGTGGGAATAATACAACACATCATAAAACATCAAGTTTAGGTTCATCTAGATTTTTCAAATTATCTCGTAAGAATTCTATTATTTCTGGAGCTACAGGATCTTCATCATCTGGTGGTATTATTAATAATAATATCATTAATGGACTCACATCAAGTGGTTTTCTTGCAGATGGTGATGTAAATAGTAATGGAAATGTCAATAACACAAATACTAGTTCAACTAGTTCAGGTTCTGGAATTACCAATTCTGTTACTACTGCGCCTAATACTGGAGGTGGATTCATGGGTCGGAAGTTGAGTTTTGCATTTAAAAGAGACAAAGATCATAACAAAGACTAAATTATTGAATTGATATTTATGTATTTAAATTTGTATTTATAAAAAAAAACTCAATATTATATGCAAATAAAAAAAAAAGAAATATAGATTAATATTATTTAACGAAATAAAAAAATACTCAATTTATGTTTTCTTCATGTTCAAGCTTATGTTTAAATTTTTCCAAACTTGCCAATGTGGTGACTGCTTTAAGTTTAATTGATGATTCTTCATCATCTAACATTTCTTCAAAATATCTACGTCTTTGTTTGAAAAGATTTTCTTTTTCAATCAGTTTCAATTCAATCTCATGTTTATAATTAAGGAATCCATTAAGTGTAACTTCATTTGGGTGTTGTACACCATAAAGATTACTTGGATATTCTGCTGACATTGATATAACAAATGTTAGTTATCAATACTAGGTATGTGTGTGTTTTTATTATGATGTATATTTACATATAAATCAAATACAAAAAGTAAAAAGAAGTTTTAAAAACGAATAAATTACAAGAATGTGAACAATTACAACAACAAGAAAAGAAAAAATAAAAAAAAATTGCCCCGTTTTATTATTTACTATTCTTTCCAATCGACAATCACCTTTCTTTGTAGTTTGTAAGGATCTGAGTTCTTCAATATCATTTGCTTTTCATTCTCCCAGGAATCACCAATTAGTTGAAAACCAGCTTCAATATTCCTATCGTAAATTTCTTTAATTTCACCAGCTTTTGATTGTCTAATTTCTTCTTGACGCATCCATTCCATATGTCTTAAATCATCATCTGATGGTTCATAAATATGCCAAATAACATAATGTGGTAAACCAACAACTTCAAGACCCATTCTACGTGACATTTTACCTAAACCTTCAGTTTCTGCATGTTTTTCAAATGAAAATGCAGGAAAATGTGCACCTTTACGAAAAACTGATGCTTTTGCTAAAATTGATACACCACCAATACCATCTAATTGAATTTCTGTATTTGGATTACCATATGGATCTCTTAAATATGCTAAATGTGGTCTCCAAGTTGCATATTCTGGATAACCCTCAACAATTACAGAATCTTCATTAAGTGTTTCAGCAAGTTGAATACCACCATCACTTTCTTGCCAAGAATTTAAATCATATGGTTGTTGACCACCTAACCAATCAGGTAAGGGTCTCCAAACATTTGGTACAATTATATCTTTATTATGAGACATTAAATCTTCAATAATTGTTGGTGGAATTGTTTCAACATCAACATCTCTCCAATAAACCCATGAATGATGTGGTTTTAAACTAACAGATGTAAGCCAATTTCTTGCCTTTGCCATATTTTTACGTCTTGGACCTTGAGCTTGAAATCCATGTCTATCACTAAAACCTTGACCAACAGCTTGACCAAAATCTTTTTCAAAAATTTCAATTTCACCAAATGGCATTAATGGATCATTTGAATTTTGAATTTTTTTTAATAATTTATTTAATAAACCCATTGTATCATCTTTTGAATCAGATACTAAGAATGCTAAATCAATTAAATTATGTGGATATGTCATATTTTCCATATGATTGAAAAACATTGGTAAATGTTCAGATGCATCTCTTAAAGGTACTAAAAATAAAACTCTTTCATTATTTTCCCATCCATTTGAAGTTGCTGGTACATCCAATAAAAGATCTGTATATGATACTTGATCAGTTTCTTTAAATAAATTAAAATCGGGTCGATAAAGATCTTCATTATTTGATGATGATTTTAAAATATTTGACGATTGTGAATTTATTGCCCATGTATATAAAAAATATGCACATGTTAAAAATGTAATTAAAATTGGTATTATCGATTTCAATTGAAATCCAGATTTGTATGCAGTTCTATAGAAAAAAGAGTAGAATAAATTAATGGTGTTAGTATATATATTTTGTTTTAATAAAGGAATAAACGGAATTGATTGTTGTTTGTTTATATATGTAAGTTTGTATTGATTTATTGTACTTACCCTTTAGGATGCATTCTAAATTTTGAAATTGCCTTTTTTTAATATTTGATTAAGGATGTAATGAAGGTTATAAAAACCCGACCTAATTTAACAAGCAACTAGAGCCAGTGGATGAAAGAAGAAGAAAACGAAAAGAAGAAAACAAGAAAATATCAACATTAACAACACGCTTGGCGAACAAAAAATGAACGAATGAATAAATAAATGAACGAGCGAATACAACGAGAGTGGCTTCCTACTTATCTTATTATTACAATGATTAAACTGTTTATTATTTATAAATAAAGGATCTAAACTATTTAAGAGAAAGGTGTCTGGATGGCTTTCTGGGTACTGGAGGGGGCACTTTGTGTTTGGAAGGTGGTGGGGTTAACGAAGAAAGAGAAGAGGGTGTAGTGGATAAAGATGATGAAAATGGCGGAGACGGTGATGTTGACGTTGAAGCTGAAGCTAAAGAAGATGAAGGTTGAGATGTTGATATATCTGTAGGAAGACGTCTCTTTGGACCCTTTGCTCTTCGTTTGTTTGGATGTGTCAATGTTTGTGTTCTCTTTTCCAAGTTGGAGTTATCAAGTGTATGTGATTTATGTATTTGTGGATGATAATTTGATGTTTCTAATGTAGTGTTTATCTTTTGTGGGAATCTTGCTAGTCCTGGTAATGGAATCCCTCCGATAATGGCACCGTTGCCACCATTGCCACTATTAGCCAATTGTATACGTTTTTGAATTGTATCTTTAAGAAATTCTGGAGTATTGTCTATTTCAGATTGTTTTTTATATTCTGCTCTTGGTTTAGAAATGAAATCAATTTTTATTTTTGGTTTTGGTTTAACAGGTGGTGGAATTGGTTTTGAAGAAACAAATTTTAAATCATTTTTTAATTCTTCTAACATCATATGCTTTTCAAGTGGTGTTTCAATAGTTTTAATATGATTGTTATTACCTAATTTTATATCTGTTCTTCTCGTTGGTTTCATTATTGAATCAAAAGTAATTGCCTTTGGCTCATTTTTCTTTGGGGGTGATACATGAAAGTTTGATTTAAGTGATATCGAACCAACAAGTTGTTCAATGGATGCCTCTTCATTAGTATTAGCATTAGTATTAGTTGTAATAATATGTTCTTCCTTACGAGCTGTTAAATGTGCAATCTCTATAGTGTCTCGTGGTACCACTTTTTCTATGGGTCTTAGACTCTGCAAGCTTTGTTTTTTCTTTGGAACAATAGGAGGTATTCTTTTCTTCTGCTCCATGGTTGTGCAGTTGCTGTGATTGCAGTATAGTCTCGTATCAGATGTGCATTAACTTCAAATAAGTAGCAGAATACCATTAGTATCAAATATATATATATCAAGTAAAATGGCTGAGCGTCAAATTTGAAGTTCTCACTGTTTTGTTGTTTCGTTGATTTACGATTTGTGATTGATTTGAGATGAGCCCAGTCATTCCACTGCAATCATTAATCATCTACACACAAGTGTGGACTAGTATCAATATAGACTACAACCATGCTAGACCTGGATAGGATTCTTGAAGATGTGAAGTTGTGTCGAACAATCCCCGAACAAGATGTACAAGGGATGTGTTTATTGGGACAGGAGATACTTATTCAAGAATCGAATATTCAACTTATTGAATCACCTGTTATAATTTGTGGTGATATACATGGACAACTTCATGATCTTATTACATTATTTAAGATTGGTAAGGAACCACCAGAGAGTAAATATTTATTTTTAGGTGATTTTGTCGATAGAGGATTTTATTCAGTTGAAACATTTTTATTATTACTTGTTTATAAATTAAAATATCCAAATAAGATATTTTTAATTAGGGGTAATCATGAAAGTAGACAAATTACAAGTGTTTATGGATTTTATGATGAATGTATACGTAAATATAATAGTGCAAATGTTTGGAGGTATTGTTGTGAATTATTTGATTATCTTTCATTAGGTGCATATATTATGAATAATAATAGCAATGAAGATGGAGTATTTTGTGTTCATGGTGGTTTAAGTCCAAATTTGAATAGTTTAGATGAAATTCGACTTATTGATAGGAAACAAGAAGTACCACATGATGGTAGTATGTGTGATTTATTATGGTCAGATCCAGAAAAGGAAATTCAAGGTTGGGCACTTTCACCAAGGGGAGCTGGTTATTTATTTGGTGAAACGGAAACATCTAAATTTTTACATACAAATCGACTTTCATTAATTGCAAGAGCTCATCAATTAGTAATGGAAGGTTATAGAGAACTATTTAATGGTGGCTTAGTTACTGTTTGGAGTGCACCAAATTATTGTTATCGTTGTGGTAATGTGGCAGCTATATTATCATTAGACAGTGAACTAAATCGAGAATACACAACTTTTGAAAGTAGTTTTAATGAAGATCATCTTAATGGTTGTAGCAGCAGTAGTAATAATGGTGGTGACATCAATGATGGATTTATAGGAGGGTTTGGTGTGGGTGTTGGAGGAGAGGTGCCCAGCAAGAGGCCCGTGACGGACTATTTTCTGTGAGAACAGGGCCAATGCGCAGAAAGCAGAGCGCGTACGGCGTGCAGAGTGCGTGCAGAATCAAGAATCAAGAATCAATAGCGTGCTGGTTGCGTCATATGCGGCTGGCTGAGAGAAGAAAATATTTTCTGTGTTTTGCTTGTTTTTTGTTTTGCTTTGTTTTGCTTTGTTTTCCTTGTTTTGCTTCAATTTGTTTTGTTCCTGGATGAGTTTTCTTCGTTGCTGCTGCTGCTGCTCTTGCTGTTTTGATTTTGATTTGATTTGCTTTTCTTCTGCTTCTTTTCTTTCTTTCTTTCTTTCTTTCTTTCTTTCTTCCTTTCCTTTTTTTTTTCTTTTCTTTTCTCCCCTTCTCTCCTCTCTCCCTTCTAAACAACAACGATGTCAGACTCAACTGCAACATCCACTCAGGATGTAATTACTTCAATTATTGCAAATGGTGTCATATGTGCAATCTTTACAACTTGTTTTTTCATTTTACGTATGAAATTTAAACGTATTTATGAACCAAAATCTTATTGTGATATATTACCAGAAGAGGATAGACCTGCAAAATTACCTAGAACTCCATTATTTTGGTTTAAAGCTCTTATAAAGAAAGATCATGCATTTGTTATTAAACATTCAGGTTTAGATGGTTATTTATTTATTAGATATATTTTCATTATTTCAACATTTGGCTTGGGTGGTATGTTACTTTGGATTATATTATTCCCAGTTAATGCAACAAATGGTAAAGGTGAAACTGGTTTAAATCAATTAGGTATTTCAAATGTTGGATCTGTTGGTAGATATTATGCTCATGTATTTATGTCATGGATTTATTATTCTGCAATTATGTTTACAATTTATAGAGAATTACATTTTTATACAAATATTAGAAATTTAATTTTATCAACTCCAAAATATGCAAAAAAACTTTCATCAAGAGTTGTTATTTTTCAAACTGTACCTGATCAATATTTAGATGAAATTGAATTTTTTAAATTATTTGGTGGTGTTAAAAGAATTTGGGTTGCCAAAATTTCAAGAGAATTAACTAAAAAAGTTAAAGAAAGAGAAAATTTATGTAATTTATTAGAAATTCAATTAAATAAATTATTAATTAAATCTGTTAAAGAAAAATTAAAAGCTGAAAAAAATGGTCAAAATATTGAACCAGAAAATGAACTTGTTTGTTATATACCACAAAAGAAAATGCCAACAATTAGATTAAAAAAATTTATTGGTAAAAAAGTTGATTTAATTGAATATTGTAAAGAAAAAATTCCAAAATTAAATAATGAAATTAATGAATTACAAAAAAAATCAAATGTTGAAAAAGTTAAACCATTAAATTCAATTGCAGTTGAATTTGAAAATCAATATTATGCTCAAATGGCATATCAAGTTACAGTTCATGATCAACCATTACATTTTCAACCAAAGCATATTGGTGTTAATCCAGAAGATATATTTTGGCCGAATATGAGATTATTTTGGTGGGAACAATTAACTAGATTATCAGGATCTGTTGCATTAATTATATTTTTAATTATAATTTGGGCAATTCCAGTTGCATTTATTGGATTTATTTCAAATTTAACATATTTAACAAATAAAATGCCATGGTTAAATTTTATTTATAATTTACCAGATGTTTTACTTGGTTTAATTACATCATTATTACCAACTGTACTTTTAGCAATTTTAATGATGATTTTACCAATTTTTATTAGATCAATGGCTAAAATTTCTGGTTGTTTAACAATTCAATCGATTGAATATTTTACACAAAATGCATATTTTGCATTTCAAGTTGTTCAAACATTTTTAGTTGTTACAATTGCATCATCAGTTTCATCTGTTGCAACAAAAATTATTGAAGATCCAACATCAACAATGACACTTTTATCAAGTAATTTACCAAAATCTTCAAATTTTTTCATTTCATATATAATTTTACAAGGATTTTCAGTTTCAGGTGGTACATTATTTCAAATTGTTACATTAATATTATTTTATATAATGAGTTTTATATTAGATGGTACAGTTAGAAAGAAATTTAATAGATTTAATAATTTAAGTACATATTCATGGGGTACAGTTTATCCAATTTATTCATGTTTAGCAGTTATTTCAATTGTTTATTCAATTATTTCACCAATTATATCATTATTTACATTTGTTTCATTTTTATTATTATTTTTTACATATATGAATACATTAAATTATATAATTGGAACAAGTTCAGATTCAGTTGGTAAAAATTATCCAAGGGCAATATTTCATTTAATGGTTGGAATTTATCTTGGTGAAGTTTGTTTACTTGGATTATTTGCAGTTTCTAAAAGTTGGGGTTGTATTGTACTTGAAGCAATATTTATTGGAATAACTGTTTTATTTCATGTTCAAATGAATATTGCATTTGATAATTTAATTAAAGTATTACCAAATACTTGTATGAGACCATTAGATGGTGAATCTGAGACATTATCATGGAAAAATCCTAAATTTATTGAAGATAAAGATATGAATTTTTGGATTAATAAAGAATCAATTAATGAAGATGAAAAAAATTTAAGTAAAGATTCACCATTTAATGATGGATATAATAATAATAATAATAATAATAAAATTGATAAAGAAGTTTTAATTAATGAACCATTATTAATTGAAGGTGATCGTACAGAAATTTCTAAACCTAATATAATTTTAAGATATTTGCAACCATGGAAATATTTAACATATCATGATTTACATGAATATATTCCATCATCATATTATGAATATCCAGATGGAGAAGATGATGGAGAAGACAATGATTTACATGAACATGATTATGATTGTCCAGATTTAAGTGCTCAATGTCCAACTATTTGGATTCCAAGGGATCCAATGGGATTAAGTAAAGTTCAAATTAATCAATTTCGTGGTATTGTACCAATGAGTGATGCAAATGCTGAATTTAATGAAAAGGGTAAGGTTATATTTACTGGTCAACCTCCAGTATTAGAACTTGATGAATATAAAGAAGAGAAGGGGGAAGAGGAAGAAGAGGAGGATGATGATGAAGGTAATGATACAGTTCATCAACATTTTGAATCTGTTTAATCAAACAATGCTTTTAATACTAATACTACTAATACTACTACTAATACTAATACTAATACTAATACTAATACTACTAATACATAATATTTCCTTGCTTATTAATTTCCTTGCTCAATAATTTGAATGCTTAGTTTAATTTTATATACAACTGTATATAATTTATAAGATAAATCAGATTAAAAACTAAGAAAACCCTGAAAGAAGAAATCGAAAAGGAAGGAAGGAAAAATGGAAAATTCACGCATACTAAAATTCGAAATCCCGAAATTGTTGAATTGATTGTTTTAGTTTATATTCTGGAGCGATCTGGAGAGATCTGGAGCGATCTGGAGAGATCTGAGAAAATTAATAGAAAATAGAAGCTTCCATGAGATCTTTCTTTTTTCCCTTGTTTGGGTCTAATGCAGTGAACAATTTACGAGGCCAGAGCTGGGAGCTAAAAATAGGGTGCCGGGCTGTGTCGGGCTGTGCGGTGTTTACGTTTGGCCGCGTTGGGAGCAGAGCTCAGCAGAGGCGAGCAGAACGGGGTTCTCCAGTTGCCGCATTGGGCTAATTGCGATTGCTCTTAGTTGCTGCTAATTGCTATTGCCGATGAGGTGACACCCAAAGCAAAGAGCAAAGCGTTCTTTGTTGTTGTTTGTTGTTTGACAGCTTAGGGTTTCTCAGTATTTCTTATTATTAGTTGTTCACTCCATTCCACATTCCACTCTATTCCACTCTTCTTGTTGATGTTTTGCTCTGCTTTGCTGCTCTAACACTGGTGTTTATGTTGCAGCTGTTTTTCTATTTAACCACCTGGTTTCCCACCTTGTCACTTTTGCGTTTCCAAGTGACATGGCACTGTAGTTGCTTGGTTATCTGTTTTTTATTTCTCTTTATTTTATTTTTCCTCCCCCCTCTCTCTCTCTTATCAATCCAACCCCACACACTTATACACACAATGGACGCAGAACAAGGTCTCGGTTATTCAGCTGCTGCAGTTGAAGATAATTCTTCCAAAAATAAAAAATTCTCTTTCTCCTTACAAGGTTCATTAAAAAATTTATTTATTGTACTATCTGGTGAATTTATTGGTACTTTTATATTTTTATGGTCTGCTTATATGATTGCTTCAGCTGCAAATAATGATACTTTTTATGATTCAAAATCTTCAAATCCAGCTAAAATTATTATGATTGCTTTCGGTTTCGGTTTTGGTGTTATGATTGGTATTATGCTTACAGCTAGAGTTTCCGGTGGTAATTTAAATCCAGCTGTTACACTTACTTTAGTATTTGCTAGAGCTGTTGATCCAATTAAAGGTTTTTGTATGATGTGTACTCAATTAATTGCTGGTATGGCTGCTGGTGGTGCAGCTTCTGCAATGACTCCTGGTCCTGTTTTATTTGCAAATACTTTAGGTGGTGGTTGTTCAAAAGGTAGAGGTTTAATGATTGAAGCTTTTGGTACTTGTTTATTATGTGTAACTGTTTTAATGACAGTTGTTGAAAAATCTTCACTTAATGATTTTGCACCTGTTTGTATCGGTTTATCTCTTTTCGTTGGTCATTTAATTTGTATTTATTATACTGGTGCAGGTTTAAATCCAGCAAGATCTTTAGGTGCAGCTGTTGCAGCTAGATCTTTCCCTGTTTATCATTGGATTTATTGGATTGGTCCTTTAATTGGTTCAATTATCGCTTCTGGTATTTGGTATTTCTGGACTTATTTAAATTATGAATCCGTTAACGAAGAATCTGATTAATTAACTACAACTAATAATAATAATAATAATAATAATAATAATAATAATAATAATAATAATAATAATAATAATAATAATAATAATAATAATAATAATAATAATAATAATAATAATAATAATAATAATAATAATAATAATAATAATAAAAAATTCCTTTCGTTTAATCAATAATAATACTACTAATAATAATTCAAGCTTGTTATAATTAATTCAATATCCAATTATCTATTTTACATCATTAATTTAATCTCCGTATTCAACATAATATATAATGTATAAATAATCATATATAATACCATTCTAATTTAATATAACTAATGTCTTAATCATCAAACTTGCGTGTACGCCCTCTATAAATTCCTCGCTCGCTGAGCTTACAGATCTACTAACACCTACTTCACTGGTATTACCATGACACCACGCCACTAAAACACAACACAACACAACACAAGATGATAACACTAAATCAACTAGCAGATCCATCAGTTGATGTTAGAATTTCATCAGGAATTAAAAAACTAGATAGGGCATTGTCTGGTGGGAAAGGTTTTAAATCTGGAATTTATGATATTTCAACAACAATTGGACCAGTTGGACTTGGTTGTTATGAAATTTTATTTAATATTATAATTAATAATTTAACAAATAATAATAATAACAATAATTCAAAAATTTTAGTTTTACAAACTTTTAATAAAATTCCATGGTTTAAATTAAAAAAATGTAAAAAATTTAAACCTGAATTTAATAATAAAATTAATTGTTTAAATATTAGGGACATGTTTGATTTAATTTCATTATTTAATAAACGTAAAAATTTTATTGATTCATTTACAATTATTATAATTGATTCATTTTCAATTTTAAATTCAAATTCAATTAAAATTTTAAAAAATTCAATTAATAATAATTCAATAAATGAACCAATTATAAGATTTTATCAATCAATGAGGAAATTTTTCCATATTATGCAAAAATTTTGTTCTTTAAAAAATAAATTCATTTTCACAACTGGTGGTATGGAAATTTTTAATCAACGTATTATAATTACAAATGATAATGATGATTTTAGTGATAATGAAGATATTTCTTTAAAATCAAATTACATTAATCAACAAATTTTAGTACCTACAATTTCATTAAAATCTGATATAAATTCATATTTTAATAATAGAATAATTATTTACAGAGATTGGGTAATGGAAAATTCAAATAATGAATTAATTTCAGGTTTAAATAATTCAAATCCTAATATTTTCCAAGAATCGATTAATCTTTTAAATTCAGGTAATTTAAAATGTTTACCACATTTTCTCTGTATCGATAATAATAGTAACAATTCAGTAAATGAATCACCACAATCGGGATATTTCCTAATTGATAACAATTTCAATATCGTTGATATAGAATCAAATGTATTAAACAGTGATGTGTTTGTTGATAATGATGATGATGATATAGAAATCCCAGACTCACAGGAATGGTAGTGTAGTGTATATAGATAACTCTTTTCTAATGACCGCGTTGTATTGAATTTGTTTACAAAACGATAGCTATTTTATAATACTACGTTAATTTATTATGAAACACATAAATTAGTATTACCAATCATACTAACTATGACATCCATCACATCTATTGATGAAGAAACTGGATTGGTTTATATAATACCATTAAAAACTGAAAAAATTGATATAATATCTAAATTATCTAATGAAATTGAAACAAATTTTTATCAATCAAGTAAATTATTTGCAAAAAATATTAAATTAATAAATGATCTTAGATTTGAATCATTAAATATTAATTCAATTAATAAAATTAATTTAGAATTGATTACAAAATTGAAAAAATATTATTATATTATTAAAAATTTAATTTCTGAAAAATTCTCAAATAATACTTTAAATTTTAATTGGAATAATATAAATTCTGGAAATTGGAATTTTGAATTAGAAAATATAAATTATCAAATTGCTTCATATTATACTATATTAGCTTTACAAGAATTTAAAATTGATACTGAAGGTATACAAAAGTCTGGTATTTATTTTCAATATGCTGTTGGTTATATTGATCTTATTAATAATAATAATAGTATACAATTAAATTCAATAAAATCTTTATTATTTGCACAATCACAAGAAATTTATTTAAATAAAGCTAAATTTGATAATATGCAAATTTCTGTTTTACTTAAATTAAGTATGCAAATTTCTGATTTTTACAAAGATTGTAATATTGAAAATAATATTGAAAATAATAATGAAAATAAAATAATAAATGATTATTATAAAATTAAAAATTATTATTATAAATGTTATTCATTTTATTTATATTCAAAATTATGTGAAAAAAAAATTAAGAAAATAGATCAATTTGTATATTTAAATGAATGTTTAAAAATATTTAATGAATTAAAATTACTTGATAATAATATATTATATTCAATTATTTTACAAGATTTTGAAAATTTAAAATTAAAAATAATTGAAAATTTTGAATTATTAAAAATTAATAATTTATCAAATTTATCAAATTTACCAAATTTTAATCAATATAAACCATTACCAAGAGTTAAACTTGTTAAATCACTTATACCAAAGGATGAATCTGAATTTATAATATTATTAAATAAATCATTTAATGAATTAATACCATTAAATAAAATAAATGAAATATTACAATATCAAAATCAATTTAAAGAATTTATTGAAAATGAATTAATTTTCCCAATAAATGAAATGAATTTAAAATTAAAAAATATTTTAAATGATTTAAAAATTAATTTCCAAAATAATGATATATTATTAAAATTAAATGAAATACCAGAAGAAATAAATTTAAATCGTTTAAAATTATTAGAAATTGGTAATTTAAATAAAATTAATGAATTAATTGAAATTATTAATAAATTAAAATTAAATTGTAGATTAAAATTAGATAAAATTTGGAAATTATTAAAAGATGAAATTGATGATGAAAATTCACTTGCATCATATTATGGATATAAAATTTGGAATTTAGGATCAATTAATGATGATAAAATTGGTTGTACAATTTTAAATACTTTTAAAATTTATGAAAATTATTTAAATCAAAGTGAAAATAATGGTGATAAACTAATTTTAAATCAAATTGAAGAATTAACTCCATTTTTAAAAATTTATAATAATGAAAAAATTCTTAAAGATTATATTCCTGAATCAGATTATTTAAATTTAAATCCTGAATTTAAGAAAAATATTGATAAAATTAATGAATTATCAATATTAATAAATAATTTAATAAATGAAAGAGATTTATTTTTAAATAAAATTAAACAAAAAGAATCAAATATTAATATTTTAGAAATTTTTAAAAAAAATTTTAAAGATGAAAATGAAATTGAATTAAGTAAAATTTTATCAAATGAAATTATGAAATTTAATAATGAAATTGAATTTATTTTAAATTCAAGATTAAAACAAGATGAATTAATATCTAATTTAAATATTAAAATTCAAGAATTTGAAATTTTTAAAAATAAAATTAAAATTTCAAATAATAGGAAAGAATCAATTAAAGTTTTAAATTTAACATAAAGGATTTTTCGAAATTATTGGAAATTTAAATCAAGGTAAAGAATTTTATCAAAATTTAATTGAAAATATTGAAGTTAAAACAATTCAATTTGAAGAATTTTTATCGAAAAGATATGAATCTAAAAATGAATTACAAAGAAAATTAGAATTGAATAAATGAATAATTTAAAAAGTAGAATTTTCATCAAAAATATTTGATGATATACCCCATTTTGGATTATTAACTCTTTTTGGATTTGTTTCACCAATTTCTGAAATAATTGAAATTTCTTTAGGAGTTAAATTAATTGTTTTAATATTTGATTCAATTCTAATTGGATTAACAGATTTTGGTAAAATAACAGTACCTCTTTCAATACCCCAAGATAATGCAATACAAGCAGTTGATACATTTTTATTTAAAGCAATTGAATTTAAAATTTCATTTTTCAAAATTGGTGCACCAGTTGAACCTAATGGTGAATAACATTGAATTAAAATATTTTTATCTTTACAATAATTAAGTAAATTATCTTGTGGTAAAAATGGATGCATTTCAATTTGATTACAAGCTGGTATAATTGAAATTTCAGGATCATTTAATAATTTTTCAATCTTAGAAATATTATAATTTGAAATTCCAATCGCCTTTGTTAAACCAGTTTTAACTAATGGTTGCATTTTTTTATAAATATCATGATATTTACATTCTTCGTATGGTAATACGATTCTAATACCTTGATTATCTGTTGGTAATAAATTATCGTCATCATTTGAAGGAATTCCAAATGGCCAATGTTGAAGATAAAGATCAACATAATCAAGATTTAATCTTTTAAGTGAATTTTTTAAGGCAATTTCAGGATCTTTATAATCAGTACACCATAATTTAGTTGTAATAAATAATTTTTCCCTTGGTGTATTAGTTTCAATTAAATAATCATTAATTGCTTTACCAACTGCAATTTCATTTTGATAAACTCTAGCTGTATCAATATGTGTATAACCAGAATTTAAAGCTGATTTAACAGCATTATAACATTCTTCATCGGTACATTTCCAAGTACCTAAACCAACAGCAGGTATTTCTGCTCCTGTGTTTAATTTAAAAGTTTTCGTGCAACTAATTGAAAAAGTAAAGGGAAATTGTTAGTAAATGTTAGTAAATGATGTAATGATATGTAACGTACTTTATATATATACATACATTGAAGGTGCAGACATTTTGATCGTTGTTGTTTCTACAGAATTACAAAAGATCAGACAGTAGTCTAAATGTATCAACTTGTAAAGCAGTTGCAAAGGAAACAGTCGTGTTAAATAGCAAGTTGCAACTGCAATGTGTTGTGCAACCCGTTGTTCAGCCATAACCGAGGAGGTCTTATCCGTCAATGCGGTGTGCGGCAGTTGCTCTTTTGGGAAAGAGCCGGTATTACTGTTATTAGATATTATAGATATTACTGTTATTATAGATGTTATAGATTATAGTTCTCTTACAACTTGGCAGATGGACCATAGATATCACCCCAAGGAGGGTTAACAACACGCTGAGTGGTTGTCTTTGATACTTGATCAATTTCAGCAACATCAGCACTTGATAATTCAATAGTTTTCAAATTGGATTCAATTCTAACATCATGAACAGATTTTGGTAAAACAACAGTATCTCTAGCAATTGCCCATGAAATAACAATACAAGCTGGTGAAACCGAATATTTTTCAGATAATTTAATAATAACTTCATTCTTTAATAATGGTGCACCAGTCGAACCTAATGGTGAATAACATTCAACTAAAATTTCTTTTGATTTACAATAATCAATTAAATCTTGTTGTGGTAAAAATGGATGAATTTCAACTTGATTACAAGCTGGAATAACAGTAACATCAGGTTGTGATAAAAGATATTCAATTTTTGGAATATTAAAATTTGAAATACCAATTGCTTTAGTTAATCCTAATTCTATTAATGGTTGCATTGCTTTATAAGTATTAACATAATTCCATTCATTAAAATCAATTAATAAAGCAGACTTACCATCTTTTGATTTTGGGAATAATTCGTTAAATGTTGGTGACATTGTAACTGGCCAATGCATTAAATATAAATCAACATAATCTAATTTTAATCTTTTCAAAGATTCAGTTAATGCTCTTTTTGGATCTTGAACTTCAGTACACCATAATTTAGTTGTAACAAAAATTTCATCCCTTGAAGTATCTGTATCTTTTAAATATTTGGCAATTGCATTACCAACTGCTTCTTCATTTTGATAAACTCTTGCTGTATCAATATGTCTATAACCAGCGGTTAAGGCGGTGTAGACAGCATTGAAACATTCTTCATCTGGTGATTGCCAGGTACCAAGACCAAGAGCTGGAATTTCAGCACCGGTATTTAACTTGTAAACTTTTGAACAACTGTATGCATATTCAATGTTAGTATATATTTCTGTGAATCCATCAACTGAATCCGATCACACTTACATCTTAGGAATAGCCATTGTCTGGTGGTTGTATAAACGTGTTGGTTAGCAAACGCAGAAGAAAGCAGGAGGGCAAACGGGATGAACTGCAGCAGCAGCAGCCACCCACCTCTTTCACTTCACTGTGCTGGCCCTCAAACTCAACCACACCCGGCGCAGAGCCTCTCGCAGCTGCAGGTCGGTGCAGTTGTAGAGAGCAGTGAAGTGTTGGAACAGCGTCTCCACCAGATACGGCTGGTGGGCAAAGTCCCTGGCTGCCTGGGCAGAGACGGGTGGGGGCTTGTCCTGGTAGGCACCAAACAAGAAAGCTGTGTAATCGTCAAACAGCTGTTCGGCGGAAGTGGGTGATGATGATGCACTGTTCTCTTCGAAAGCATCCATGTCGAACAATTCCTGGATTGATTTCACTATTTGTAATTGATTTTTATCTTTGATTTCATTGTTCGATGCAATGTTCGCTGAACTGACATTCGGTAATATGTTTTTATTGTAAAAATCACAAAATTCATCAACTTGTTGATTATTCCAATTATATAAATCTTTAAATGACGATTTGAATAGTATTCTTTTCTTTAAATCAACAGAATTGAATTTACTATCATTTAATAAATATTTTTGATGCCATTGATAATATTGCTTTCTTGAATTATTCATAAAATAAATTTTTGTACAAATAATAAATATTGAAATTAACTTTAATTCAGGATGAACATGATATTTATTAATACACTCTTTAAATGAAAAATCAATTTTATTAATTATTATGTAATTTTTCACTAATCTCACAATATCCATTGATAAATATAAATTAAGTGTTATTCTTGTAAGTAATGGATAATAATTTAATTTAGATTCTAATATATTTGATTCAATAATTTCTCTACAAAATTGATCTTTTATTAATATACTAATATAATTAAAAGTTGAATGACTATGGAATGATTTTAATTGAGAAAATGGAATTTGAATTCTTAAATCTCTAGGTAATGCATATTCACATCTTTCAATATTAAATTTTTTATCAAATGTTAATGAAATAAAATCACTTAAATATAATGGTAAATTCATTTGAATTATTGCTAAATAATTAATTAAAACTAAAAATCTTATACTATAATTTGTTGATTTAGTTGATTTTTTATGTAAATGTCTATCTAATGTTTTAATCCAAAGAAGTTTTACAATTGAAAAATAAAGTTTACCTTGTTCTTTATTTAAATTTAATTTTTCAATTATAAATTTAGAATTTTTAGCAAGTATAATTTGGAAACATTTAGCTTGTAATTTTTTAAAATCTTCACCATATTTCCTTGTTTGAATTTTTTTTGATGAAAGTTGATCAACTTTATCTCTAGTTATTTGAGATGATGTTAAACCTGCAACATTGGTCAATCTTCTACTAAAATCTCCAATACCGGGTATACCAGCTGCACCGGTATTACCCATATCATCTTCATCATCTATTTCAATATCAAATTCATTAACATGTCCATATTGACATACATTTTGACCATTAACTCTCTTCCACAGTCTTGAAGGACAGTTGTCAACTCCACAAACCTGGCCACGAGAATATCTAGCCATTTATATCTGTAACGATGATGTTTCTTGTTGGATCTTATCAAGCAAACCAAGATGAAAAATGGAAATAAGCTGTTGTAAAAGTGATAAATGTAGTTTAAAATGGAAAATGGAAAATCTTCGTTGGGCACAGCCTTGTTTTTCCTTAATTTCTCATTTTTTATTTAATTTTGTTTGTTGTTTGTTTGTTGTTTGTTTGCATTTGCTGAGCTTTATAACTGTTCATCATCATGGCAACAACAGCAATCACACTGTATACGCCGTCACACTGGATATTAACAACATAACAAGCAACAACAGCCTGGTGACAATTCATACTATCATAAACTAACACAAAAAATTCAATTGGGAAATGCAATCGGAGGAGAATATACAAATTGAATATCATGAGCCTTCTGAAATATCAGAAGGTATTGACACAATTGATGCAAATAATATTAACATTAACAATAACAATGCGAAAGTATTTATTAATTATGATAATACATATGATCACGATAATATGAATGAAATTTATAATAAACAAGAACAATTTGCTGGTGTTATGAAAAAATATTGGAATCAAAGGCATAATTTATTCAGTAAATATGATGATGGAATTATATTAACAAAAGAATTATGGTTTAGTGTTACACCAGAAGTAATTTCAATTTTTACTGCAAGATTAATTCAAAATGTTTTAAATGATAAAGTTTTAAAAAATGAACCAATTTTTGTAATGGATGCATTCTCTGGTGGTGGTGGTAATGTTAATTTATTTTTAGAATATTTTGATGTTGTATTTGCCGTTGATATTAATCATTTACATTTATATTGTACTAAAAATAATGCAAATGTATATTTTTCTCATGATGATGTTAATAATAAATTAAAATTATTACCATTAAATTGGGTTTATGCAGATTCAAAATTAGATAATAAATTTATTGATAAATTTTTTGAAGAAAATGATAAAATTGATAATAATAAATTAGTTGATAAGTTATATGCTAATAAAGAAGAATCATTAGAAAGTCTTGAAATTTTAAAAGATATGAAATTAGATTGTATATTTGGTTCACCACCTTGGGGTGGACCTGAATATATTAAAGAAAAATTCTTTGATTTAAATAATATTTTACCATATCCATTAGAAAAATTATTAAATATACTTTTACAATATACTGATAATGTTTGTTTATTTTTACCAAAAAATTCAAATTTAATTCAAGTTTATAAAATTACAGAGAATATATTTCATGATGAAAAATATGTTAGAGTTTTAAAAATGTCATTATATGGTAGACCAAAGGGTCTTTTGATTTGTTGGGGACCTGCCTTTGTCAACCTGGATTTGGGGAATGTCAAGCTATGAATTAGTATCAGTTATCAGTTATCATTACTATAACACAACAAACCCTGATTGAGTGCACCATGAAAACCTTCCCGATTGGGAGCACACAAAACCTCTCGCGAAATGGTGTGAGCAGTTAAGTTATTTGCCAGTATTTGCTTATCGGGCGATCCAAGGAAGGGGAGATGGAGATTGGAGATTGGAGATTGGAGATAGATAGAAGCTTTTCTGGATGATAGGTAGCCAGTGTTGATTGTTGATAGCGGATATCTTCATTTCTGACTGCTGCTATTGCTGTTCCGGCTACTTCCTTCTTCCTCTTTCTGCTTTCATTCCTTTCATTCCTCCATCTCCCAGCCTTCTTCACTCACCATCCATTCCATGCAAGACCTGATACGTGTCTCAGAACTACAGGAGGAAACTCTGCATTTTCTGTCACAAATATCCGGATTAAGCGGTTATCTATCAATATCATTTTGGTTATTTGCACAAATTCCACAAGTTATAAAAAATCATAGTGATAAATCTGTTGATGGATTCTCTTTAGGATTTTTATTATGTTGGTTTGGTGGTGATTTTCTTAATTTAATAAGTTGTCTACTTAATGATGCAATGGTTTTCCAAATTTTATTAAGTGGTTATTATTGTATAATAGATGTCATTCTTGGATGTCAATATTACTATTATAAAAATATGTATCATAATCCTAAATCTAAATGGTATCATCCACCAAAGAAAAGATATAAACATATACATAGCCCGAGAATGAGTTTAAGAGATAATTTAGAAGTATATGGTTCAATAGATAATCAAATGGATCAACGAAATAAAGATAATAATCAACAACCACAAAATCATAAATCTCAACTTTCACATTTAAATTCAAATTTAAATTCAAATTATAAAACAACACCAAGAATTCATGTTAAAGGAGTATTCAAAAAACAAAACACAGGTATAACAAAATTAATTTCGTCTGCTTTATTAACAGGATTTACAAAAGTTCAAGGATTTCCAATACCCATTCATCAATCAATAATTCCATCAGATCAATATTTTATAAATGAAGGTGATAAAAAAAAGGAAAATAACTCAGTAATTTATAAAATTATTCAATTTTTTATTACAATGAATAGTTTAAAATTAGGTAAAATTTTAGCATGGTCATGTACAATTCTTTATTTAATTTCAAGAATTCCACAAATATATACTAATTATAAATTTAAATCAACAAAAGGTATATCATTAAAATTAATTTGCTTTGCATTATTTGGTAATTTTTTTTATTCAATGTCATTATTATTATGTGAATCATCATTAATTGGTGGTGATATATCAAAAGAATTCTGGGAAGCAGAAATAAGTTATTTTATTGGTGCATTAGGTACAGTCATTTTTGATTTTTCTGTTTTAGTTCAATGGTATATTTTTGATTTTAAAACAAAATACAAACGTACAAAATCTGGTAAATTAAGAATAATATCACCTAAAATTAATATATCACCATCAATGGCTGTTAATTATAATAATAATAATAATAATATTAATAATGAAATATCTAGAAATATTTCCATTAGAAGTAATAGTTTTAAAAGACCGGATCCAATTAATATGATGAGTATGAGCGTTAAATCTGCATTATCTCCAAATAATATTAAAAAAATTAGTGAATTTACTCCATTATCTCCTATAGATTTTTTACTTGATGATTATATGGCTACGAATGATTCTGGAAATAATGTTCCTGATAATCATAATAATAATAGCAATAATAAGAAAAAGATTGCAAAAAGTAACAAATCTAGTATACATAATCCACCAATAATGAAAGTTGCAAGTGATAATATATCGTCAAGTACTAACAAAGTAAATGATAGTAATAATACTAATAATAAGAAGAAGAAGAAGAAGAATAACAATACGGGTAATACCATTAAACACGAAGAAGATCTTAATATGTCTATGGACGAAGATGGGGAATAATTTTGAGAATTAACAATTTTTTTAGAAGATATATGATTTTGAGTAAATCTTGAATATATTAGATTATATAATATATTGAAATATTTAAATAATTAAATAATTAAATATAAATATCGGATTAATAGATTAGATTACACAAAAAAAATTTTTTTTTGGTTATTTTGTTATTTAACACGCACATTTTTCTTTACAATGACCACAGGAACATTCTTCACCACATGTACAAGTAACAGTTGCACAAGTACATTTCAATTTATCTTCAGAACATGATCCACATTTGCATTCACCTTCACATTGACATTTCTTTGGACATTCACATTTTGTAGCAGTCTTTACTGGTGTTTTGTTGGCACATAAACATGATTTTGTTTCAACTTTCTTAGGAGCAGAGCAAGGACAAGACATTTTAGTAGTAATAATATAAGTAGTTTGTTTGTTTGTTTGTTAATTATTGAGAGAAAAAATATAGATTAAGTTGAGAGAAGAATTGAAAAATAAAAGGAGATTTAGTATCCTTTTATAACATTAAAATTTAAAATATTATCATTACATATCTGTAAATATTATTAGTAAACATCACCAAATATATCAAATAAATATGCCAATATTTTCTATTGTTTAATATGTATGCACCCCGCATAAAGTACGCATTTGGCGAAAAGAACGCAGTGAAACGCAAAAAGATCGCATTATTAATTATTAATTTAATTAATGCTAAGAACAATACAGGTACAATTTAGGCGAAAGTTACTCAAGTATGACTAAATAAAATAAAGTGATAGATTGCAGTACAGTACTTGTGTTTGTGGGGAGGTGTGATAATATAATACGTTATTATTTCCAAGCAAATGCCTGTTTCATTGTCTTTCCATATACTCCATTGAGATGGTGTACATCATTTTCATGTAGGCGCAGCCCACCCGTGCACCTGCGGTTTGTCTGTGGCTGTTTAATCAATTAATTTTCTCTTTTGCCCTCAGGCTTATCAAAACTTTTGCCCTCAGGCTTATCAAAATATAAAATATGGCTCATTCCATTCATGGCTGGTTTCTGTTTCTGTCACTAATTGTCTTATCTGCGCTGTTTGCCCTCCTATCCCTCATCTTGCACTTCTTTGTACTTTACTTGTCTCCCTAGCTGCTCTTCTAGTGGCCATTTATCTCCAAGATAACAACAACAACAAACATCAAACAACATCCAATGAACTTCAAATCATCTGTACTGACTTCTATAGTCGTTTTACTTTCTTCAATTACCAATTCTGAAGCAAAAGTTCATACTGCTAAAATTAAAAAAAATCCATTTGAAGATAATTTTAAAGATATTTCATTTAATGAATATGTAGATTCAATTAAAGGTAATTATATTAAAAACTTTGTTAAAAATGTTAATGCACCTTTTGTACCATTTGTTGAATCTATTTTAGATGAAGAATTAATTAAAATTGATGGTACTCATGATTTACCTTTAACAAATTATGTTAATGCTCAATATTTTACAGAAATTCAATTAGGTACTCCTGGTCAAACTTTTAAAGTCATTTTAGATACTGGTTCTTCAAATTTATGGGTTCCAAGTACAGAATGTAGTTCATTAGCTTGTTATTTACATGAAAAATATGATCATGATTCATCAGCAACTTATTCTGCAAATGGTACTTCATTTGCAATTAGATATGGTTCAGGTTCACTTGAAGGTTTTGTTTCACAAGATGTTTTAACATTTGGTGATTTAACAATTCCAAATCAAGATTTTGCTGAAGCAACAAGTGAACCAGGTTTAGCATTTGCATTTGGTAAATTCGATGGTATTCTTGGTTTAGCTTATGATACAATTTCTGTTAATAAAATTGTACCACCAATTTATAATGCAATTAATCAAGGTTTATTAGATTCACCTCAATTTGCATTTTATTTAGGTGATGCTTCAAAATCTGAAACTGATGGTGGTATTTGTTCAATTGGTGGTTATGATAAATCTAAATTTAATGGTGATATTACTTGGTTACCAATTAGAAGAAAAGCTTATTGGGAAGTTAAATTTGATGGTATTGGTTTAGGTGATGAATATGCAACTTTACAAGGTCATGGTGCTGCAATTGATACTGGTACTTTATTAATTGCTTTACCATCTCAATTAGCTGAAATTTTAAATGCTCAAATTGGTGCTGAAAAATCTTGGAATGGTCAATATACAATTGAATGTGAAAAAAGGGCAGAATTACCAGATTTAACTTTCACTTTTGATGGTTATAATTTTACTATTACTCCATATGATTATACTTTAGAAGTTTCTGGTTCTTGTATTTCCGCTTTTACTCCAATGGATTTCCCAGATCCAATTGGTCCATTAGCAATTATTGGTGATGCATTTTTAAGAAAATATTATTCAATTTATGATTTAGGTAAAGATGCTGTCGGTTTAGCACCTGCTATTTAATTACATAAACTAATTGAAAGAAACAAAAATTAAAAAAAAACTAATTGAAAAAAAAAACAAAAAAAAAAAAAACTCCAACCTATAACAAAACTAACTACAAAAAAAAGGTTCTTTATTGAATTATAAAAGGGAAGGGAGAGGATTAATAAAATACTTATACTGGATTATTATTTGTTATTATTAATATTTGAATTTTTTTCTTCTTACTATTATTATTATTACTACTATTATTATAACTTCTTTTTTTTTTACTAATTTTTTAACTATTTTTTACTATTTTATTTAAATCATTACTATTATTATCTTAATAAAATACACTTTACATATATATACAAAATTTTATTCTAGACTAGTAATTTTAATAATACAAGATATATACACACTATAAAACCTAGCTAATTCTCTTTGCGGAATGTTCAATTAATTCTACTGCTTTACGTTTCTTTTGTTGAACTCTTTCATCAACTTGTTTTAATCCTTCTCTTAATTTCATATCAAATAATTTTTTATCATTTTCATCAATTGGAATTTTTTTCCTTTCAATATTTGAATTAAAATCATCAATATACAAACCAGTTGAATCAATAATTCTAATTAAATAATTTAATGCAGTTTTATGTTTTTTATCAACAAATAATGATAAAATATCACAATCTCTTAATTTAATTTTTTTTCCTTTACCAATTTTTATACCATTAACATAACATGTATTTGTACTAAAATCTAATAACCATACATCATCTAATCCCATTGCTGGTGATGAAAATGATAATTCATCTTTTTTATCAGATGATAATGATAATGATGAAAAATCTTTTGTATTTTCATCATCCTTTGTTGGATGTCTTCTTTTAACAATCATACAATGAATTTTAGAAATTCTTTCATCATTCATTTGAACATTTAAATTAAATAATCTACCAATATAAAATGCTGGCATACCTTGTGGAATATGAATTGTTGAAAGTTTTGTATTTATTGATCCTGGTTGAATAACTGTTAATGACATAAATGTTGCCTTTGGTGATGATAATGATAAATTTTGTCCTTCTTTTTGAATTTTTTGATTAAATGGTGATCCTAATAAATTTATTGGTATTTGGGATTTTAAATTATGATTATCGTTAATATTTTTACTTTTATTGTTATTTTGATCTTTTATATTTTCAGATGAATCATTAATATCAATATCGATATCAATATCAATATTACTTGTTGAAACTCCATTAAAATTATTTAATGAATCATCAGGAATATTTCTATCTTTTGGTATTTTTGGTATTTTAAAATCTTTAACAACTTTCTTTAATTCTTCTTTTTCTTTAATTATTGGTTGAGATTGTTTAGTTATAATATTATTTTTTTGACTTTGTGATAAATGTTGTGATAAACTTACTTGAATTTGATCATCAATTGTATCTGTAAACCATGGATGATTTAAAGCTTGTTGAGCATTTAATCTTAATGTAACATCAACTTCTAATAATCTACTTATAAAATCACAACCTTCAATTGAAATATTCATTGACCTTAATAATTTTTCATGATAATCTCCATTAATTATATGTTTAAATAAAATATCTTGAGTTGATCCACTAAATGGTAAATGTGCTGTCATAATTACAAATAATAAACAACCAATCGACCACATATCAACTTTATTTGAATACATATCTTCAGTAATTTTACCATTACCAAGATATCTTTTCCTATTATTTGATTGCTTTTTCTTATTCGAAATTACTTCAGGTGCTAAATATGCTAATGTACCACAAAAAGTTTTCATTCTACTTTCATTCTCTTGAGATTTTGCTAAACCAAAATCAGTTATTTTAACAATAACTGGATCATCTTGAGCAATCATAATATTATCAGGTTTTAAATCACGATGTGAAATACCTTTTGAATGAACATAAAAAATTGCTTCTAAAATTTGTCTTGCAATTTCTCTACTTGCACTTTCATCAATTGCACCATTACTTGCAACAAAATCCATTAAATCACCACCTGAAATATATTCCATAACAAGATAATAATTATCATCATCTTCATAAAATGCTTTTAATTTAACAATACCTGTATGATTTAATTTTTTTAAAATTTCTAATTCTCTTGAAACACCATCTAAACCACCAAGAGCCTTTTTTTTACTAATTATCTTTGCTGCAAATGTTATACCAGTTGATCGTTCAATTGCCTTTTTAACAGTTGCAAATGCACCAGATCCAACAATTTCATCCCTTATAATAAAATCTTTATGAATACCTGTCTCTTCTGGGATTTCATTTTGTAATGTACCATTTTTATTTAATATTACATTTGGTAAATGAACGACAAATCTAACAACATTTTTTTCAATTCCAATTCCAACAGCAATTTCATCACCTTGTGTTAAAATATAATTTCTACCTTGAATTAATTTAGAATTATTTAACCATGTTCCATTAGTTGATAAATCTTGAATCATTAAATTGTTATTATTGTTACTATTACTATTATTATTATTCACATTATTCGCATTATTTGAAGTTTCCATATTCATCCATAATTTAAAATGTTTATTACTAATTCTAGTACTTGATACAGGTAAAATATATGTACATGCAGATGGATTTCTTCCAAATATCCATTCTTGTTTTATATTATCATCTTTACTATTGTTATTATTATTATTATCATTTCCTTGATTTTCATTTCCTGTATGTATTTTATTTCCATCTTTTATTTTAACATCAATATGGAACGTTTCTTCAAATGAACGTCCAATCAATCTACATAATACACCTTGTTTTATTAAATCATGACCTAATGGATCTGTAGATGGATTATAATTACTTGGTTGTGTTGGTTGTGTTTGTTGTGTTGGGATTATCCTTTTATTATTATTATTATTATTATTATTCGATGTTATTCCTTCATGTTGTGAATTTGTAGATTGATTTATTGTTTCCATATTGTGGTTTTATAAATATATTGATTTATATTATAGCGTTCTTCTCCAAGTATGCTATTTCAAATATCCTTCAAAAAATTAATATCAATACTGTTGTTTATCCTGTTGTTGAGCTTGTTGCCCATGATTATTCCTTAAATTGGAGATCAACGATATTGATATAACTGTATAAGACACATTTCGTGTCAGTTTTATTTATTTGTTCACGTAAGAAAACGAGAATTTTCATTTTTTATTTTTTATTTTTATTTTTTTATTTTTTTAATTTTTTAAACGTGTGTACCACGTGTGGCGGTGCATCTATTGATCAGATTTTTTTTAATAACTTTTGTGGCGCATGATTTTCCAAAGATGGAAAATTTTATCTTCAAAATAAAATAGTTTTAAAATAACACAAAAAATTGAAACTTTCCTATTTTATTTTACAACTGTTTATTTCTTCTTTGATTGTTTTCTATTTATTTATTTATTTTTTCTTTCTTTAAATTTATACAAATTTCATTATCATAAATAATGTCAGAAACAGATATTGGAAATAAAAGAGTATTAGATGAAGATATCAATGAAAATAATATCAATGAAAATGAAACATTAAAAAAACAAAAAGTTTCAGAAATTTTAATTGAACAAGAAAATGAATCAAAGAAAGGTATAACTGAAATTGATGTTGGTATTACCGAATTTATTAATCATAAAGAATCAAAAACAAGAATTAGAGGTACACTTAAACAAAGATATACTGATTTTTTAGTTAATGAAATTGATATTAATGGGAATGTTGTTCATCTTTTAGATCTTGGATTTAAAGTTAAAGAATTAACAGAAGATGAAAAGAAAATTATTGAAGAACAACAACGTAAAGCAAAAGAAAGAGAAAATTCTTGTACTATTGATCCTGAAGATAGAGCAAAATTAGTTGAATTTTTTGGTGAAAAAGATTCTGATGAAATTATTAGTTTAATGTCTGATGGAAATAAAACTGTTGAACTTTCAAAAATTTTTGATGATAAAATTGAAAGAACGAAAATTCATCAATTAATTCGTGAAATTTTTAATAATCGTATTGAATCTGTTACTACATCTAGTAATACTTTCATATTTGGTCATAATGCAAATAAAAATCGTAGAAGGAAAAATACTAAAGTTACAAATCAAATTCAACATAATTTAGGTGAACGTAAAGATTTTTTACATTTTGCACTTTATAAAGAAAATAAGGAAACAATGGAAGTTGCTAGTATTTTATCTAAATTTTTAAAAACTCAAATTAAGAATATTAAATATGCTGGTACAAAAGATAGAAGGGGTGTTACAGTTCAAAAAATGTCAATTGAAAAATTTACTGTTGAAAGAGTTACTACATTAAATAAAGCTTTAAAAGGTTGTAAACTTGGTTGTTTTGAATATAAAAATACACCAATGAAATTAGGTGATTTAAATGGAAATGAATTCATTATTACAATCAAAGATGTTGAAAGTGTTAATCCAAATATTTCAATTGAAAATGCTTTAATTCCAATTTTAAAATCATTAAAAGAAATTGGTTTTATTAATTATTTTGGTATGCAAAGATTTGGTACTTTTTCAATTTCAACTCATCAAGTTGGTAAAGAAATTCTTTCAAGTAATTGGAAAAATGCAGGTGAATTAATTTTAAGTGAACAAGAAATTGTTATTCCAGGTTCAATTGAAGCTAGAAAAATTTGGAAAGAAACTAAAGATGCAAAGGCAACATTATCAAAAATGCCTAGAAAATGTAATGCTGAATTTTCAATTTTAAGTAGATTAGAAAGAAGTGAAAAAGATGAAAATGGTGAATATAGTGATAATTCTTATTTTAATGCAATTATGGGTATACCTAGAAATTTAAGAATTATGTATGGTCATGCATATCAATCATATATTTGGAATTGTGCTGTTTCTAAAAGAATTCAATTATTTGGATTAAATGTTGTTGCTGGTGATTTGGTTCTTTGTAATAATTCAAAAATTATTGATGAATTTACTGATGAATTAGAAAAAAAATTTATTGATGTAGAAAGTGAAGATAATGTTATTCAAGATTTTAAAGAAACTCCTGGTTTAAAAGCTAGACCAATTACACAAAAAGAAATTGATAGTAATAAATTTGATATTTATGACGTTGTTTTACCAACACCAGGTTATGATGTTATATATCCAGAAAATGAAACATTGAGAAATGTATATGTTGATAGTATGTCTAAGGATAATTTAGATCCATTTAATATGACTAGAAAAGTTAGAGAATTTTCACTTGCTGGTTCTTATAGACAAATTGTTACTAAAATTGATAATTTAGAATATTATTTTAGAAAATATAACAATGTTTCAGATCAATTGGTTAGAACAGATTTAGAAATTTTGAAGATTAAAGAACAAAACCTTGCTAATAATGATACTTCAGAAGTGAAACAAATTTTAGATGGTGTTGAAAATGGTGAAAAAACAGCTGTTATTTTAAAGATGCAATTGGGTGTTTCCACATATGCAACTATGGCACTTAGAGAAATATTTGACGGTGATACTTCAAGATTTGGTGGTGTTGTCAACTTGAAAAATACTCCAGAAAAAGATTCCTAAACGTATTAGCTTTGTGGTGTATTGTATATATTATTTTTCCTATCTAAGACATACCTCATTGGGGTGGGGCACGCTGGGAAGAAATGATTTATTTCCGTTTTGGGGATATTTTTATTTGTACTTATATTTAAACCAATTTATATTTCTTTACTTGAAAGAACCAATACATTATTTTGTTTGGTATCACACCTTTAAAGTTCCCTTGTCAGGGTTGTACATTGCTTATTAAGTAAATAAAAAAACAAAATATCTTCAAATTCCCTTCTTTAATCACTTGACAATTTTGTTTGAAACAAAAACGTTATTAAAACAAAGGATAAATTCTCATATTATTAGTGTAATCATATAAAATATGTTTCATCATACATTGGGAGGTCCTAAATTGAGAGAGGAAGAACATACATATTCGATTAGAGGTCATACATTAAGAAGTAAATTACAACATCAGCATGAACTGCAACAAAAAGCAGATATTGCCGATTCTTCATGTGATGTTAATTCAAACTCACAAGAGCATAACTCTAATTTGATTTCAAAAAGAGATGAAAGATATAGTTTTAGGAAAATGGCAAAAAACTTATTATTTAGTTCAGAGCATCAACAGAAGTCAGATAATAATAAAAAGGGTTCTTATAACAATTATGTAAGTGGTAATTATCATAATTATCATCGAGACCAATCGGAAACTGGATACTGGAAAACCAACAATCCAAAGCAATCACAATCAGAAATATCACAACAAGTGCAGTTAAAAACATTTGAAGCATACGGAAATTATGGTGTTGATGAATATGGTGAAGATTTAAATGGTATTTTAGAAGTACAACATCGATTAACTCAAAATCATATAAAACCAGAAATTAATGATGATTTAAGATTTAATGAATATCCAGTAAAGAAAATTCATAAGGGTCAAGATTATAATCAATATTTAACTACTATTCCATCAAGTAATAAAATGAAAACTGCAATTGAATATGATTCACATTATAAAAAAACACATGGAAAAGCAGAATTTACATGTAAAAGTACAAGTAATAATAATAATTATAAAGCATTACAAGCAAATAAAGGTATACTGAATTCAACATTATATTCTAAAACTGAATATTTAAATAATCCAACATTTAGGACTGTAGCTATCACGAGTATTCCAAAGAAAATGACTATATCATCATTACTTTCACAATTATATGGAGGTCCAATTGAAAGAATTGAATTAGTTCGAAAGGATAACTATTCAAAGTGTTATAATGAAGAGTCATCAATGATTTACAATAATGAAAAATTAAATAAGCCAATTAATTGGAATGAAATTGCAATTTTTATTTATTTTTCCAAAAATGAAGATGCAAAGAATTTTTATCAATATTCTAAAACTGGATTATTTAAAGTTAATGATATTCATTTAAAAACTACATGGATTCCAAATTATTCTAAAAATAATCATTTAAAATATAATGAAGAAATGAGGTTAGAAGATGAAAATGAAGATATTTATACTGAAACAGATTTAATTAAACAAGAAGAGGAGATTTTTGTGACAAATTTAATGAAAGGAGGTGAACAAGCTAGAAGAGTATTAGTTTTTAAGAAATTACATAGTGATAAAAAATCATCAAAAAGTAATCAAAGAAAGGGTACAAAAAATCCTACATCTCATTTTTGTTCTACATTTGATGTTGAAGATATTAAAAAAGATTTTGGACCATATGGCAAACTAATTGAAATTTTACCAGTTGTTTCACGTAAATTATGTTTTGGGATTCAATATTATGATGTTCGTAGTGCTATTATGGTTAAAAGTATTCTTCAACATGGTATTAATGGTCATGATGAAAAGGAATTAGATAGTAGAGATTCTAACTTAAGAATGAAATATCATGATTGGGGTGTTTGGTATGGTAAAGATCCTGCAGATCGTGGTATTCCTATTTGAAAACTAAGTATCAAAAGAAATATTGATTTTTTTTCTTCTCTTTTAAACATGCCAAATTTAAATACAACAACAACAAAAAAAATTAGATACATATATATAATAAATGTGTATATATATTTACACCACTTTATAACATTAACACTATACATACATACGTACATACAAATAAAATAACAAATTAATTAAAAAAGTAATATAAGTAATGTTAAAAACACGTTAGCGCTCTGTAAATAAATATTACGTTATGGATGAGCCACCACCAGGGAGCTTTCCAAAGCCTCTTTAGCAGATTTCAATTTCTTTGCATAGTAAACTTCTACAAACACATATAAGTTTGATATTGTTTTACGGTGAATTTGTTTAGCACATTAACCGTTTGTTAATAAAACATCTTCAACATGTAGCAATGAATATATAATAATAGCTTAGTGATGGTTTGATAAACTATAAGTGCTACCACAGATTCAGCAAAGCTTTTAAGTAAGGAGTAACGATGATCTGCATTCCCTGAAGAAAAACTAATATGATTAGTAGCCATAGCGGACACAAAATAAAACTGCAAAGGCATAATCTAACCGCAACTATAAATAATCTAAGGAGGGAAACCTCCTGGTATTCACCAATATTGTTTTCCTGTTGTGATATAGTAGAGTTTGCTGCAATATCGGATATGTTGACAGTGATGTTATCATTGTCAATTTCAAACGTTATAACTTTTTGAATAATTTTTGTCATGTTTGTTTTTTGAAGTACGATAAACGCATAGAAAAATTTACAAGAACCCGAACCAACTTCTTTTCAGTGTAGCACAAGACATGCAAGGGACTATTTATAGCAAAAGGTAACTACAATAGTGAGAGTTAAACTATATGTCTTCAAACAGCACAAAACGAGGTTTGATATTATGGGAACACTTTAATTCGACATGAACACACGTTGAAAGTTCGGAAATAAACCAAAACAGAATTTTTCCATATATGTCATGAAAATATGTCATCGAAGAACGTTATATTGTTAAAGATGATATAGAAGTCAATATAAGCTGAAAACTACATTATAGCTTATAGTGCATAGCGAATATCGCACTTTATTCAATTGGAATTTTACAGATTGATGAAATTTGAAAAATGTTGAATTTGAATTATAATATTGAATTCAGTCAAATGAGGTTCTGATTCTATTCAAACAATTATTATATGTATTTATTTATTTAGGCATATAACCATATAAAAAATGATTAAAAAAGGGATTTATTTAGGTTTCCAAATAAGGGGTATAATTAGATTGAATAATCAAAAGGATTATTTTAATTTAAAAAGAAATTATAATGAAGGAAATTTAAGAATAACTAAAGCTAAGAATAAAAGAGAGAATGATGTTAAACTTTTAGAATCTATTAGGGGTATTAATAATAATGATATTGATAATGATAATGATATTATGAATAGTATTAGATCATTACCCAGATATGATTTAATTAAAAGTAATAAAGAAATTAAAGAAGAAATTTTAAATAATAGAGTAAATAAAGAAAATAAGATTTATGATGGATTAATTTTACAATATTATAAAATTCGAAATATATTTAAATTTTTTAAAGAAGGATTATTAAATGTTTGGAGAGTTAATCGTTCATTAAAGAATAAAGAAGAATATGGAATTTTTAGTGGTAAAAGATATTTAATTGATTATTCAAAAGGATATTTAATGGATGGTAAATATATTATTAAACGTAAAGATGTTAATAAAATTATCAATGAATTAAGTGAAAGAATTCAATTAATGAAAATTGAATATGATAATGGTAAAAGAGATGAATTAATTAATAAAAAAGATTTATTAATTAATAGGAAAGAATTTATTGAAATGATTAGAGATAAAGATAATTTTTCAAAATTACCAATATTTGGAATATTATTTTTAATATTTGAAGAATTCAGTTTACCATTAATTTATATCTTTCCAAATATTATACCAAGTACATGTATTTTACCAGGTATTATTTCTAAAAGGTATTATAGTAAGAATTTAAAAGGGATTGAAGAATTAAAGAAGCTAATGAAATTAACCGATAATAATGATACTAGTAATGATAAAAATGAAAGAGAATGTCGTGAATATGTCAGAGATATTGCCATGAATAAAATCAGTGCATTTAGTATTGATGATAAATTAAAGAGGAAAGCAGTGTGCCACACTCTCGGGTGTCGTGGCACGACAGCGGCAGCGTTGCACGAGAGACAGAAAATTTTGCTGGTTGACGACGCGTTGATAGTGTGCGGCGGAGGTGTTTCCGCCATGAGCGACGCCGAGGTGGTGCACGGGTGTGTGCTGCGCGGGGTTGTGTCTCCGCTGGGCGGCCACGACAAGAGCGGTGTGGCAGGCTTACGTCAGCAGCTGGAGAACTGGCTGGTGGTGCGATTTGTGTGAGCAGGAGAGAAAAGAGGAGAAACTGGCGAGAGAAGAAGAGAAGGGACACACATTGTACACATTGCACTGCATATTGGACACTGCACATTGTTGCTGCAGGCTATCCTTCTGGCGAAACAGCAACATCTGGTATCACACATTAGGGTATAGAGTATATAGAGTGTCTCTGTTGTATTCATCATCCAATCACAAACATATACAAGATAATAAATAAATAAATAAATAAATAAATAAATAAATAAATAAATAAATAAAGAAATATATACATACACACATACATACATATTCAAACTCCTTCAATTAGTCATTAGTATTGTTCATGTCTTTTGAGACTGTTTTCTTTTCCACATTGTCGTTTAATTTATATCATTCAGCATCATCAATATTACCATTATTTTATTTATCACCACTTATTATATAACATAGTATAACAGTATAACACAGTATAGAAAATTTTCATCATGCCAAGGTTAGGATTTTCAAGTTTGGCTCATAAATTCCAAGAAGAGCTTAATAGTAGTAATTCATCATCTAACTCTCATTCAAATCATAATAATCAACAAAGTATTCGTTCGACTTCAAGTCGTTCAAATTCACGTTCAAATTCTCGTTCAAATAGTGTTGCTAATATAAGTCATATTCATAATCCAAATAATCATATGTCACCAACAGATCTACATAATCATATAATTAATTCATCACAAGAAAATTTACATAATTATCAACAATCAAATATACCTGCTTCCAGTTCTCCAATGAATCATGCTCCTTCTTCTTCAAGAAGATCCTTTTTTGGTTTAAATTTAGGTAAAACTCCTTCAAATGAATCTCAATATTCAATAATGTCTGATGATAATCATCATAATAATTTTTCTTCAACTGGATGTCATCACAATCAACAACAACAACAACAACAACAATCTTCTTCTTCGGCTGTAAATATAGTGAATGGTTCAAATTCAATTAATCAACAACCAATGACTCCACCACCAATTCAAAGGAATGGCTCTGGTTCAATGGTTCAATTAAAAAAATTTTTTAGACCTGCAAGAAAAAATTCAAATGATCATATTCATTCACCACTTAATAATTCAAATTCAAGTTCAAATATTAAAAGATCAAATCAACAAACTCCTTCTTTAATATCAAATTCTTCATCAAATCATTTAAAATCTTCATTTAATTATAATTCTTCAACACCTTCAACACCTTCAACTCCAACCTTTACCCATGATGCAAATAATAATATGATTGTTAAAACTGATCAAAAATTTTGGGATGATTTAGAAGGTTCCGTTACAAAAAAATATGGTAAATTAGGTAAAGTTTTAGGTTCTGGTGCTGGTGGTTCAGTTAGATTAATTGTTAGAGAAAGTGATGGTGTTACTTTTGCAGTTAAAGAATTTGTACCAAGAAGACCAAATGAATCAGTTAAAGAATATGCTAAAAAATGTACAGCTGAATTTTGTATTGGTTCAACTTTACATCATCCAAATATTATTCAAACTTTAGATATTATTAATGAAAATAATCATTTTTATGAAGTTATGGAATATGCTCCAATTGATTTTTTTGCAGTTGTTATGTCTGGTCAAATGACTAGATCTGAAATTAATTGTTGTTTCAAACAAATTACTTTAGGTGTAAGTTATTTACATTCTTGTGGTTTATCACATAGAGATTTAAAATTAGATAATTGTGTTGTTACAAAAGATGGTATTGTTAAATTAATTGATTTTGGATCTGCAGTTGTTTTTAAATATCCTTTTGAAAATGATATTGTTTTAGCTCATGGAATTGTTGGTTCTGATCCTTATTTAGCGCCTGAAGTTTTAACTTCAACTGATAATTATGATCCTCAATTTGTTGATATTTGGTCAATTGCAATTATTTATTGTTGTATGACATTAAGAAGATTTCCTTGGAAAGCTCCAAAGAAAGATGATCCAAGTTTTAGTTTATATTGTATGGAAGATGATCAACCACATGATTATGTAGAAAGTGCCAAAAAACATAAAGAATTACTTGTTGAAAGAAAGAAAAAAATTTTACAATTACAAAAAGAAAGAGATGAAAAATCTAATAATTGTAATACATCAACACCAATTGAAAATATTAATGAAAAGGTTAAAAATTTAGAAATTAATAAAGAAGAAAATAATAATAATATTAATAATAATAATAATATAACTGAAGAATTTGTTGATGAAAAACTTTTAGGTGATCCAAATAAAATGGCTATTAAACCACAATTAGAATCACAAGAAAAAAATAACGAGAAAATTATAAAACCAGAAGAAGCATCAACAACAACCGCAGCAACAACAACAATTACAGATGTATCTAATAAACCAAATTGTTCTCCATCACCAGGTCCAGATGATAAAGGTGATCCTCATCATCATCATCATCATCACCATCATCATCATAATGATGATAATAGTAATAATAATAATAATAAAGGAACTTCACAACATGTTATTACTGATACTACATCTACTAATATCAATGCAGCAGAAGTTACAGAACGTCGTGCTATTAATCAATCAAAGACACAAAAGCAAATACATGGACCTTATAGATTAATGAGATTATTACCACATGCTGCTAGGCCAATAATTTCAAAGATGTTGGCTGTTGAAACTGAGAAAAGGTCTACAATGAAAGAAATATTAGCAGATGAATGGTTTAAAGAAATCAAGTACTGTACTGTTGATGAAGATGGTAATACTGTCAGTGATCCTGGTCATAATCATACAGTCGTATAGGTTTTTATATAACCTTTTTTTTCCTTGTTAATGTTACTAATTGTTCGATTCAATTTCACTTCTTCTAACTATATTTTCTTTTTTTCTTTATTCCATTTATTTCTGTCATTATAAATTTGCCTTTCTGTTGATGTTTATGTTCTTAATTTTTGTTTTTGTCTTAATATTCTTCTACTAATTTTTCTTTTTTTTCTCCCTTATTTCCTCCAATTGTTTATTATTTATTTAATTTAGTTATTTATTTCATGTTCCATGCAATCCAAACACTGATTATTATTTTTTTTACTTCTTTTGCATCATACAATTTTACAAAAAACCATATTATCTCTAATTATATATATATGCTATATACATTGACTGATTAATTTAAGTCCTAACAGTATTATAATAATCATATGAACTATTAACTCATAGTAATAGTAATATTAATCATAGATCGTAGTTTAATTGTTTCTTTTCCCGCGCAATTCTTAAATTATACGGAGTTAGTTTGTTGGGATAACAACAGAAACGATAAAAGGAAAGACATTTCCAATGAAAGTAATCAATTATATAATACTTTCTTGTTACAAACAAACAAACAAACAAACAAACAAATAAACGAAGTATGAGCTTGTCAAAAAGATACTCGATTCAATGGCCAGAATCTGAATCTGTTGAATCAGAACCGACACTTACGATTGTTATTACATCACCTAATGGATTATATGTTGATATTAGATCATTTATTGATAGTAATGATGATGATGATGAATTGTTTGATTGGTATTTTGCTGGTATTGAAATACCAGTTATTAATGAACTTAATAAAATTGAATTTAATCATGAATTTTTTGATAGTTTATATATTAAGAATTTTTTTAAAAATAATTTTAAAACTAATAAATTTTTAATTGAATCTGATATTGGTTATTTTAAAGATAGTGAAAATTTTAATGAATTTTTAAAAGGAATTAGGATAGAAACTGGTAATTTAAAAAATCCTAAAACTAATAAATTTGAATCATATATTGAAAAATGGATTACATGTAATCCAATAATTTCAAATCTTGAATTTATTGGTCATAATGTTAAAAATGGTAATCAAATAAAATGTATTGTTTTAGATACTGATAATGGTGGAATTATAGAAAATGAAAATAATGAAAATGTTTGTATTGGTAGATATATTGTTTATGGTAATTGGATTCAATCATTATTTTGGAATAAAAAAATAATTACTTCAATGAAAGATTCAGTTGCAGTTTATAGACATGCAATTGGTGTTAAAAATTTTGATATTAATTATGGTGGTCAAATTAATATGTTACCTAAATTTGAACAAGTTAAATTAAAAAAATTAAAATTAAATGATATTGCAGCTGATATTAATGGTGTTAAATGGATCGTTAAAGAAATTCATAATTGGTAATTTTATCTTATACGTTTATATAAATATATACACAATTTTTTACAATTAATTTATAAAAGTTTAGATAAAAAAAGAGAAAAAACTAAAAAAGAAGAAAAAAAAAAAATTAAAAGTTTTCATGGAAGGAATCCTAAATCATTATT
Organism: Pichia californica; assembly: GCA_030574395.1. Classification (NCBI taxonomy): domain Eukaryota; kingdom Fungi; phylum Ascomycota; class Pichiomycetes; order Pichiales; family Pichiaceae; genus Pichia; species Pichia californica. The sequence continues at coordinate 108,277 of JAJMEW010000003.1, forward strand.
TAAACTCCAAAAATCATCATTACCTACAACATCAAATAAACTATTAAATGTTTCTGTCATTCCATTTGAATTTTGTGATTGTGATTGTTGTTGAACATGTTGAAGTAAATTCGGATTATTTTGTAAGTTTGAGTTTGAATTAATATTATCATTATTGTTAATATAATTATTGTGGTTACTATTATACATTTCATATTGGTTTTGATGTATATTGTTTTTTGATTCAAAATTTGATGTAACATTTTGAAAATTACCTGAATTTCTATTATTTACGTTATTATTATTATTATTATTATTATTATTATTGTTTAATGTATTTGTATTTCCCATTTGAATATTTTTATAGTTCCCTGTATTAAAATTATTTAAATTATTCATTGAAGAATTAATATTGTTATTATTATAATTGGTATTTTCATTATTATTAGAATTATTAAAATTATTTAAATCAATTTGTTGATGTGAATTATTAACATTCAAAGATACTAAATTATTATTATTATTATTATTGATTGTATTACCATTATTACCAAAATTTCCATTTACATCATCAGCAGAATATTGTAATTTTGTTAAACCAGTTTGAGGTACTTGTTGACCACTTTGTTCTGTCCATGTAGAAATATTACTAATCATTGTAGTTGTACCACCAACAAATGGGAACAGATCAGGAATAGTATTTTGAATTAAAAAGCTATCATTTATTATACTACCATTAGAATCTGGTGATGAAGAAGATGTTATTGTTGCTGCACCTCCATTATAATTATGTAATGGAATATTTGAATTTAATGGAGATCTTAAATATTTAAATTTATCTGACATTGTACTTGTAGAAGATAACTCGTTGTTTGTATTATTATTTAATGTTGTATTTAATAAAGTTGAAGAAGCATTAGAACCATTATTACTATTATTGCTACTGTTATTATTGTTAATATTACTATTATGTTGTGAAGTTGTTTTAATTGATGAATTAATTAATGGAGATAAAATATTTTGAGGAGATGGTTTTGAAAAATTTGAAACAATTGATTCAGTTTCAGAATCACGATTTGAATATTTCCTTTTAATTGAAATATTATTAATTGAATATGGTGTATTTGTATTACTAATTGATCTAATTTCATTATCAAAAGATTTAGAATTTAAAGATGATGTTAATCTTGTTTGTGGTTGTAATTGAGGTAATTTTATTGGTAATGGTAAAATTCTATTATTCATATCTCTTTCTTTTTCTTCCTTTTCACGATCACGATCATCAATATTTTTATCATTTTTAATTGAATCTTTTAAATTATTATTATTATTATTACTATTATCATCATCTTCAAATCCTGGTGGATGTAATAATAAATGTGATAAACCTTTAGGAATTGCAGATCTTGTTAAATGACCTTTTCTTTTTAATCTTTCATCTTCTTCAAGTTTATCATCATCTGATTTTTCAATATAATTTGATTCAATTTGAAAATGTTGTAATGGTTTACGAAATGTTGCAGGTGGTAAACCAATACCTCTATATAAAATTTCTGAAGAATCAGGTCCACATCTTAAAATTAAATTACCAATTGTTGCATTCATAATTTCTTCAAATGTATCCCTAAATGAAAGTGCAAATTTTGTCCTTTCACTCATAACATATAAAGAAATTGAACAAGCTCTTAAATCATCTAAACCTCTAAATAAATCTTCAGAAACTGTTGGCCTTGTATGTTTTTTATCATCACCTAATAATTTTCTTCTCATATCATCTCTGTTTCTTTGTAACCATAAACAATAAATTAATGTTATACCAGCAATAAAAATTAAATGAATATTTAAAATTGAAAATCCATAAAAAGTTTTTGCATGATAATTTTTAATTGATTGACAAATTTGACCTGCAGCTGCTTGACATTCTTTAAATAATTTATCATTTGGATCTAATAATTCAAGATAAGGTTGAATTAAATGTCTAACTGATTTATAATAATAAAATAATAAAGTTTGATTTTCAATTCCATTAATATTAAAACCTTGAGATTCATTTCTCCAATTTTGTAAATCTTGAAAATATCTTTCAACTTTAATTAATTGATTTTTGGAAATTGATTTTGAATTATTTGAATTTGAAATTATTGATAAATCTTCAGTAAATTTTGATTCAAGCCTTTTAATTTTAATTGATTGATTTATGAAAAAAATTTTACCATTATTTGGATTTGCAGCTTTTGAAGGTTCATAATTAAACATTGGTAAATTTAAATCAATTTTTTTTTCATGTAAAATAAAAGGTTTTGAAATTGAAATTAAAATTGATCTTTCAAGTATATAACAACACCAAAATTTTCTCATTTTTAAATCTTTTAGTTTTAAATCAATATTTTCATAAGATTTTGATTTATTAAGTGATAAATTTATACAACAATGCATTGCATCTGAAATTATTAAATATAAATTATTTGAATTTTTATCAGCTCTTATAAGGAAAAAGCAAATTAAAATTAATAATTCAATTTTATTATAAGATTCTAAATTATTTGATAAAAGAATTAAATGTCTTAAAGCAGTTGAAAAAAAATTGAATGGATTTGGACCTTTATATTTACCAGTTGATTTATATAATAAAGCCGAAATTGCATAAATGAAAAACATTCTTGAACAATTAAAATGATAATTATTAAATTGATCAATTGAAAGTTCATTATTATTTAAATTAAATTCTTTATTATAATAACTTTCATTAAATTTGAAAATTTCCTTTTCATCTAATAAAGGGAATTTATATTGTAACATTCTAAAATAAAGTCCAATTAAATTTTTACTAAATTTTTGATCAATATTTAAAATTGGATCAAATTTAATAAAATCATTTAAATTATAATTTTTTAAAACAGATTGTTTAAAAGCAGAAGAATTTATATTCATAAAAGTTGAATATGATTGATTAATTAATGATGAGTGTATTGAATGTAAATCATTTAAATCTGAATCTGAAGAGGAAGATGATGAGAAAGAAGAGAAATTTGAAGTTGATTTTGATAATGAAGATTTATGATGAGATGAGTGATTATGTTGATTATTAAGATTTTGAGAATGTAAAGATGATGATATTATCTGATCGTGTATAAGAGGTGAAATTTTTTTATATTTAAGTATTTTTTCATCATTTAAAGTAATCTTTTTGGATTTATCATTAAATCTATTTTTTGCCTTCAAATCAAGAAGTTTTTCTAATTGGTTAATCTTTTTTTCAAGAAATTTAGTATAATCATCCTTTTTATTGAGATTTAAATTATTTTCACCATACCTTGGAGGTTGTATACATTGAAATTTTGATTTTAAACAATTTGTACAACTTGGTAATCTTTGATCACATTTTTGTTTCCTTTTTTGACATAAAAAGCAAGAGGTTGATCTACCCTTTTTATCTTTTATTGAATCATTTGAAGAATTATCTAAATCTGTGTCTATGTGTTCTGGTGTTACTGTTGAAGGCTTGTTATCCTGACTACTACTATCTTTGGTATCTAATGATATTTGCTTTGCAGAATTCTGGGAATCTGAGTTTATTAGTGGGGTATTACTCTGTTGCATTCTCTAGTGTCTGCATGGATGTGTTTTAGAACAGTTACATAGTATGAGCTACAGAAGAAAGAAGAGAAAGCAGTGAAGAAAGAGCAGTACCAGCATTTATCAGCAAATCAGCAAATCAGCAAATCAAAACAGCCGCCACCCCCACTCCAGAGAATACCCCCTCTTTGCCTGCTTGCCCGCTAACCCCGCCCATTATTGAGCTTCTCCGCCTTTGCGCGGTCGCTGCTGAGCCACATCAACGCCAACGGGTAGAGGCTGCGCACCTTCTGCAGCACCACACGTGACGCCGACGGCTCTTCCGCCACGGCTGCGCCCCCTGCTGCGCTGTCGGTGAAGACAATGTCCTCACGCCGGTGCTGCGCCACAAAGCGGCCCTCGGTCACGTGCACAACCACATCGCCCCATCTGCCCAATCCATCAAATATGTGGGTGGCATAGATGATACAACAACCCCTGTTTTCACTCTCTTCATACAAAAATTCTAACAATCTCTCTCTAACAAGGACATCTAAATCAATTGTGACTTCATCTAGTAATAATAAATCAAACGGTTTTAGTAATCCCATACATAATTGCACACGTCTTCTTTCACCATCTGAACATCTATTCATTCTCCAATTACAATTAATTTCAAGTAATTCAATTAATTTATCCCTTCTTTCAATAAAAAATTTACCACCAACACTTTCAATTAATTCACTAACTTTAATATCCCTTTTAGTAATTTCATTATTCGCCCATTCAGTACCTAAATAAATAATTGTTTTATTATTTAATTTAAAATTATTTTTTAAATCAAATGGATTAATTCCAAATAATTTAATTTCACCACTCTTAATTAATTTTTTACCAGCTAAAATCTTTAATAATGTACTCTTACCAGCTCCATTTGGTCCAACAAGTAACATCTTTTCACCTTTATTTAAACTAATATTAATATCATTTAATCCTAATTTATTTTCATTAGGATATTGAAATGTAAGTCCTTTGGTGTATATGACATTATCTTCACTCATTATGATATGGCTATGGTTATACTATATGGTTATATAATATAGTATATATAGTATATACACTATACTATATGACTAATGGAATAACCCCCTTTTATATACAATTCTCGCCACTCACATAATTTTAAACGTCAGAGATAATAGTGCATTGGTGCTATTAGCTATTACCACTCGCACTAAACACAATCTGAAAATATTCAAGTTACTCAATATATTCAAGTGCTTGTTAGCAAATTCAACAATTTTACACTTAATATCATAACCATTGAATCAATCAACATATTATTATAAATGGACAGGAAATCACTTATCAAATCTTCAATTGATAAAGAAATTTATGAAATAAATCCAATTGTCGCAATACCTTATGCATCATCAGTTTATTCAATTTCTTTAACAAAAGGTCCAAAATGGTTATTTACTGGTGGTGAAGATGGAATTATACGTAAATATGATTTTTTTCATTCTGTTGAAGGTAAATCTTTATTAACAGTTTCACAAAGACATCAATTAATTGATTCAATTTTATTTAATGGTATGATTTGTTCTTATTGGGAAAATGAAATTCCATTTTATAAATCAGAAATTAATTCAACAACTTCTGCATCTTCTTCATCAACAACTACAACAACTGCTGATTCAAGTGCTTTCTTTGAACCAAAACTTAGCCCAGTTTATTCTTTATGTTCGGATCTTAATGGATTTTGGTTATTAAGTGGACTTCAAAATGGTTCAATTACACTTCAATCAATTAGATCTTCTGAAGGTTCAATTCAATGGTATTTTAAAAATTCTTTTGATAAATCTGTCTCAATTGAAAATAGGAAATATTTCCATTCAAATACTGTATCTTGTTTAATTACAAATTCTGATCAAACTAATTTTTTAAGTGGTTCTTGGGATAGAAAAATTTTAAAATGGGATTTAAATACTGGTAAAAATATTAATATTTTCGATAAATCAACTGGTCAAATTTCTTCACTTCAATATCGTCCAATTATTGGTACAGATTTAAATTGGCAACCTATCGAAGATGATGAATTATCAGCAGGAGATAATAATAATAACGAGGAGGAGGACGATGATGATGATATGGGTTCTTTATTTGATGATGATGATGACGATGATGATAATAATCAAAAACCCACCACATCAAACAATGATATTGATATTGATATTGAAAAAAAATCTCCAGTTAAAGACTTAAATAATGAAAATCAAATTGAATCAAAAGTTTCTGAAAATCCTCAAGTGAAAAGAGATATTACTAAATTACAAAGAGATTCTTTACAAACTGGTAAATATGAAGGTGCACAATTATCAAATGATATTTTCCTTTCATCTTCAATCGATGGTTCAATGAATATATGGGATTCAAGAATAACTTATAAATCAAATTGTGTTTGTAAATTACCTGTAATGTCAAATACTCCACCTTGGTGTACAAATGCAACTTGGTCAGTTGATGGTGATTCAGTCTTTGTTGGTAGAAGAAATTCAACAATTGAAAATTATGATATTAGATTTCCAACAAAAATTAATAAATTATTAAAATTCCCTGCTGCATCAGGTAGTATAAGTTGTGTTCGTACATTACCAAATAAAAATTATTTACTTTGTGGTTGTCAAGATAATATACGTTTATATGATCTTAGACTTTATGAAGATAATAATAATTCATCTTCAAAAAAATCATCTTCAAAAGTTCCATTTACTATAATACCTGGTCATAATGGTGGTATATTAAGTGATATGTATGTTGATCCAACATGTAGATTTATGATATCAGCAAGTGGTAATAGGGGTTGGCAAGGTAAACCAAGTGATTATGTCTATATTTATGAATTTCTATAATTTAATAATATGGCGCAGCAGCCGTATTGATCACGTGACACGGGTGGCGCAGTGCCACCAATTACCCCGCGTTTAATGATACTCCGATAATCCGACACTCCGAGCAAAACGTTGATGATCTTGGGAGGAGCTAGCACGCTGGTCGACTTTATGCTGCTTTCTATAAAAGAGTGGTGTATCTGTTCATCATCTGAGTGTATAACAACAACAACAGCAACAATAATTATAATCATAAAACATCACTCACTCACTCACTCACTCACTAACTCACTCACTTACAATCATTTCACTACACCCATGAACATTTCAAATACTATAATAAAATTTAAAAATAAATCCAATTTTAAATTATTTAAAAATTCGAAATTAACATTTTCAACATCAATAATGTCAAAAAATTCAATTTCAGATTCAAATTCAAGTTCTGGACAATTATATAAATTTCAAGATAATTTACCTTCTTTACCAGTTCCAAAATTAAATGATACATTAAAACTTTACAAAGAATCAATTAAACCACTTTATCCAAATGGTGAAAATGATTCTGAATTTATTAAATATTCAAAAATTATTGATGATTTTGGTAATTCAAATGATGGTTTACAATTACAATCAAAACTTGAAAATTTTTCAATTGATAAAAGAAATTGGTTATCAACATTTTGGGATAATTATGCTTATTTAGATTATAGAGATCCAGTTTCACCATTTGTTTCATATTTTTTCTCTCATAAAGATTTAAATAATTTAATTGGTAAAAATCAAATTATTAAATCAACTGTTTTAACATTAAAAGTTTTAGAATTTATGAAATATATTGAAACTGAAACTTTAGAACCTGAATTAATTAAAAATTCTCCATTTTGTATGGAAAGTTTTAAATGGATGTTTAATAATTGTAGAATTCCTGGTAAATCAAGTGATTATAATTTAAAATTTAATTTTAAAGAAAATAGATTTATGATTGTAATTTCAAATGGTTATATTTATAAACTTCAAACTCATAATTTAAAAACTGATGAAATTTTAAATTTTAATGAAATTTTTAATGGTTTAAATGAAATTTTATTAAATTCAATTAAAAGAGGTAAATCAATTAATCCAATTGGTATTTTAACATCATCAAATAGAGATATTTGGTATTCAAATTTTGAAAAATTAAAAAAAATTTCAATTATTAATGAAATAAATTTAAATGAAATTTTTAAAAGTTCTTTTGTACTTTGTTTAGATGATAATTTACCAAATACAATTGAATCAAAATCAAAAAATTGTTGGTTTGGTAATGGATTTAATAGATGGTTTGATAAACCTTTACAATTTTTTGTTTCTAAAAATGGTAGTTCTGGATTTCTTGGTGAACATTCTAAAATGGATGGTACTCCAACTTTAAGATTAAATAATTGGTTAGTTGAAGAAATTTCAAATTATAAATTAAATTTTAATGAAAATTCTAAAAAAATTCCAAAAATTAAAGAATTAAATTTTGAAATTAATAATGAAATTTCAAATTCTATTAAAAATGAAATTAATAATTTTAATAAAACTGTTAATTCATTAGATATTAAAACATGGCAATATTTTGGATTAGGTAAAGATGATATTAAAACTTTTAAATGTTCACCTGATAGTTTTGTTCAAATGTTAATTCAATTAGCATATTATAAATATACAGGTACTTTAAGACCAACTTATGAATCTGCTTCAACTAGAAAATATTTTAAAGGTCGTACAGAAACAAATAGATCAGTATCTGTTGAAGCACTTAAATTTGTTAAAGATTGGGAAAATGTTAATATTTCAATTGATGAAAAATTAAAATCATTTAGAGATGCTATTAAAAGTCATGGTAATTATATTAAATTAGCAAGTTCAGGTATGGGTGTTGATCGTCATTTATTTGGTTTAAAGCAAATGATTGATAAATCAACAAATGAAAATTCAGATTTAATTGATAATTTTTTCAATAATCCAATATTTAATTATTCACAATATTGGTATCTTTCAACATCTCAATTAAGTTCTGAAAATTTTAATGGATATGGATGGGCACCTGTTGTACCTGAAGGTTTTGGTTTAGCATATATGATTAATAAAAATTGGTTACATATTAATATAACTAATTATAAAGAAAATCCATTTGGTTTAAAAGTTGATGAATTGGCTTATTTCTTGACTTTGAGTGTACAAGAATTAAAAGATGCATTATCCAAAGAAACCATAAAATCCAAGCTTTGATTTTAATACAATTAAAACTTTTGTTGTTTATTTTTTCACTCAGTCTATATTTTTATAATTCTTCAAGTTATTTATCTTACTTTATACTTATACTTTTATTTTCACATTTATATACTTCACTAATGAAAATGATTAAGAAATGGTGGCGCAAACATATTGTGGCGCAGTAAGTCAACTTAACAAAAAAAAAGTTTTTTTTTTTAATTTTTAATTTTTAATTTTTATTATTTTTTTGTTTAACTTTTCAATCTCTGTTCAACAAGTTATTGAACTATCTTCTTTGTAAAAAGTTTGATATTTCTATTAATACTACAATCAAATAAATAAGAAATCAGTTATTATGTTCAAGAATAAGAAAACCAAACAACAATCTGTTAATATTGTTGATAATTTACTTTCTAACTATCTTCAAGTTTCTGATAAAAAACTTTTAAAAAATAAAGAAAATGGTAATAAAGAGCATGTTGCAAGTAAAATTCTTGAAGTAAATTCAAAACTTGGAAATTTTCAAAAGACTAAAGATGGATTAAAAAAATTTAAAAAGAAAGAAAGGAAAATTAGAAATAAAGAAATGAAAAAAATTGAAAAAATTAATGAAAAAATTATACGACAAAGTAAAATTAATAATGGTAATGATGAAATAATTAATGAAATTGTTAATAATAAGATTAATAATTTAAAAAAAATTGATTTAGCAAGTAAAGATGAAGATTTAATTGATTTACAAAATGATATTATTAATTTAACTAATATTGAAAATACGAAAACTAAAATAAAAGATTTGAAAAATAAACGATTATTAGAAAAGAAGAGAATTCAAGAAGAAGAATATCTTTTTGGAAAGAATATATCTAAGGGAAGTGTACAAGTTAAAGGTTTAACACCGGGTCTTGCCCAACCAGGTAATGATGATGATAGTGACGAAGAAGATGATGAAGAAAATTATGATAATTCAAATGGTGGCGAATTAGCAGGATTTAAAGATGATTTCGATGAATTCAACTAACTGATATTTTAAATTTGTTTTGTATAATATTATCAAAAATTAGAGCAAAAAAATATTATTTAATTTCCCTATAAAAGAATTAATTTTAAAATTGTATTTCTTTTTTCACGAATTATAAATGATACACATAAGTTTTACAATCCATTTACAAAATAATTATCTAAATCGTTAAATTCATTAAAAAATGTAGTAAAATCTTCAGTTACTTGGTAATCTCTATTTATAAAATTCCAAATTTCATCTGTATTTAAATTAATTGTATTGAATAAGCTATTACTAAATAATTTAGAGTCTGATGTGGGTAAAATTGTTTCTTCTTCACTTTGATAATTATTGTTATTATTATTATTATTATTATTATTATTATTTTTCTTTTTAATAGTAGTAATCGTGGTAGTAGTGGTAATAGTAGTATTATTATTATCATCATCGTTGTTACTGTTATTGGTATTATTATTATTAGCTGTAGTGGTAGCAGTCTCAGTAGAATCAGTGGAAGTACTATTAACATTACTATTACTATCATTAATAGTAGCGGTACTATTATCATTAATGTTGTTAATATTCTTATTATCATTATTGATATTATTAATAGCTGTAGTATTATTTTTATCATTATTATTAATATTAATAATATTATTATCATTATCTTCATTATTCTTTTTATTATGATCTAGAAAGTGAGATACATTTTCTACTAATGAATTAATTGTCTTAGATATTTCTAAATTTGATCCTGATGTAAAAGGTTGTAATTGTATATTTAATTCTTTAACTTTACAAATAATGTTCCAAAGTTTATCTCTTGAAATATTAGCTTTAGATTCAAGATGTTTAATATCTAAAGTTTTATTAACTTTATTATGTGATATAACAACTATTGCAATTGTAAAAATTAATGTACTATGATATAAAATATAAATATCATTGTAAACATATCCATTAAATAAACCATTATCAAATTCATATTTAATTATATTATATAACTGTTTTGAACAATTAATTGCAGATACTGCTAAAATATAAATTGGATCAGAATTTTTTAATTTAACATATCTATCTGATTGCATTATTCTTAAAATTAACATTAAAAATGGTAAACCTAAATTAATAAAATAATAATGATATGTTAAATGTAAATAAACTTTATAAATTGAAATATTACAAGGTTCTTTATCAAATATATTTTTTAAATTTGGTGGTAATGAATGAATCCAATTATGAAATTTTCTTCTTAATTCCCATGCCTTTTTAATACTTGAAACTGTATAAATTAATGTACTATCCATTACAGATGATCTATAACTTAAAAATTCATGAAAAATTTTATTAAGATGATAATAATTATCAAAATATAATTGATAATCATTATAATTAATTTGTTTTAACCAATATTTTGGTGAATTTTGAAATTTATTTCTATTTTTAAATTTTGGAGTTTTAATATTTAATTCAGAAAAATCAATTGAACTTTGTCTACCAATAATATTACTTAATCTAACTTCTTGAGCAAATAAAGTACACCAAATTTTAGAGTAATTTTTTTTTGAATCATTTGAATTATTTCTTTTTAAAGAATTATTATCAATTTTATTTAAACCAATTGAAATTGCTTGAGTAACAGAAGATTCAATTAAAATCCATGCACTTTCCTTTGAATGAGTTGTTTCAAGATAAAATGAAAATAATATATTCATTTGAATACCAGCTTCTGATGGATTTAAAATATTTTCTGATAATGTTTTTTCGATAATTTTTGAATAACAATCAATTAAAGTTGAATCATCTGCATCATTAAATTTTTTACCTAAAATCCAAATTAAATAAATTGTACAAATTTGAGGTGTTGATAAAAATAAATTTGAATTAATTGATCTAAGATCTTCATGTTGTAATAATAACCAAAATAATTCATAAATTTTAACAAATTCATCTTTACCAATACAATTACAAATTGGATGAATTCTATCAAAATAATCACAAACATAACCATCAGCTTCATCACGTGGAATTGTATAAACTAATTGATCATTACCATATAATTTCATTTTCATATCATTTCCATTAAATGAAGATTCTGATGTAATTGAATGATTTGGTATTGTAGTAAAAGATTTGAATGAATCAGGACTTCCAATTAAACTAATTACTGTATCATGTAAACTAGTTGAAGTAATTGGTTTAATTTCATTACTTTCTTCAAACTCTTTTAAATTATTTGATTCAATTGAATATGAATCTAAATTATTATTTAATTGAGCTTGAGATTGAGATTGAATTTGATTTTGATTTTGGATTTGATTTTCGTTCTGATTTTCGTTCTGATTTTCAATTTGAATTTCATTTTCTATACTTGTATCCATATCAATTATTGACTCAGATTGAGAAGATATTGTATTATCATCATTAAATAAATCAGTTTTAATATTTGGAGAGACTTGCTTTAAAAGATTTGTAAGATATTGACATTTAAATTCTAATTCTTTAATTCTATTATTTGGATTTTGATTAGAAATTTTATTATCAACTAAATTTTCCGAAATTGAAAGTTTTTTCAGAATTGTCTGTTTTCTTTGTCCTAAATATGTATAGCAAATAGAATTTGATTGAATACATTCTTGACATGGATATATGATATCAAAAGTTGGTATCTTTTCATTATTTTCGGTATTTATAAATCTGATACATTTTCTCTTTCTAGTTTTACATCTATCACAGCTAAATACGGCTTTCCTCCTTTTAGTCTCTAGTTTTTTAACTCCATCTGTATTTAAATCACCTGTACACTTCATTGCACATGGTTTCCAGTTGATTATATATTGTATATATATCATAATAGTCATCCGTAATATATAACGGGATTGGTATGGTTTATAAATGAACAGATCAACGGTGAATGAGTCGGTGGATACGCCACACCACGCTTTGGAAAAAAACTCCGAAAAAGTGTGGCTTTCACATACTATTAAATAAAATAACTAACGGTTAACTATACATAAATCAATACAACTATAACGGATAAATAAACTCTTTGTTTTCAATGTCTGTTAAATCTAACATGGAAATATCAACTTTTCTTTCTCCTTCTTCTTCATCGTTATCGATGTAATTAACAGTTGATGAGATAACATTACCATCATTATCAAATTTTAAATTAGCTTTCCTTTCATTATTTCTTTTTGCTAATATAAAACGAATTGCTAAAAGTATTAAAGAACTTAAAAACCATGCAAGTACAATTTGTACAATCCAAGCATTATAATATCTATTACCACCAGTAACCCATAATTGAGGAGCAACAATATTTGCAATACCATAAGCAATCATAAACATTGTTGTTCTAACGATTTTCTTTGTATAACCAGCAGCTGAACTTTGTGACCAACATAAACCACAAATATAACCAAAACCATCAGAATGAACAATTATACAACCAGCTAAAATACCAATTTTATTTGACCATGATAAAGAAACAGCTAAAATACCACCAATAATTGAAGGTATATAATAAATCACAGAAAGATAAGCTAAAGAATCTTTCCATTTTGTCATTATTAAAGTACCAATTGTGAAAACTACTGTACTATAACCAGCTTGAGCAACAGTAACTAAATTTGTATTTATTTTTGAAACACCTAAAGCAGTATAAATAATTTGTTGTTGAAAATTCATATTATTTGCAAGCATTGAACAAAATGCGAATAAAGCAAATAAATAACTAATTGGATCAGTTAAAGTTTCAATTAATTGATCTTTTTTAAAAGTTTTATCTTCAACAGATGATCTACTTTTCTTTTTAATTCTTCTAATAATTTGAACTCTTTCTTCAATCGTAAAAGCTTTATAATCGATTGGATTTGTTGGATAATCTAAGAAAATCCAAATACTTAAAATTGCAGTTAATGCACCATTTATAATCCAATAAAGTTTCCAAGGATGAAGTGAACCTTTATAATGATTAACACCATAAGATAAGAAACCAGTTGGAATTCCAACACCAACAGCACTAATCCAAAAAATTGGATTAATATAAGCTTGTTCTTCTAAAGTGAAATACATTGCTAAAGTATGTTCAATTGCAGGTGTAACGGCACTTTCTGTTAAACCAAGGAAAAATCTAATTGCAGCAACATCACCATAATTTCTTGCAGCGAGTTGAACAAACATTAAAATTGTCCATAAAAGAATTGCACCAGTCATAAAATTTTTAATACCAATTCTTTGAAATAATAAATGACCTGGGATTTGACCAATTAAATAACCAGCATAATAAATTGAATTAATATTACTATATTGTTTAGCAGTTATATGTAAATCTGACCACATTCCAAGTAATTTTGAATAACCAATTGCATTTTTATCCATGAAAAGTAATAAATTAATTACACAAACGATTAAAACAACTTTAAAACATAATTTTCTGAAAAGTTTTCTATCTTGTTCAGGTGTAAAGTCCGGATATTTTGATTCATTTTCTAACATAAATTGAAGTGTAACATCCATATCCTTTTTCGATTTAACAATAACTTTTTCTTCATAAGTTGATATTTCGGTAGTTTTGAAATCCGTTGCACCATCACTGGTGCTTATTTGCTTTTCGACAGATTCTGACATTGTGGGTTGTTATTTCAGTAAGGTCTTTGAAGCTCATTGGGATGTAGCAGACCAGTGTTGTGTTGTGGGGGTAGCAAAAGGTCTGAATTTATAGAAAAAGGCAGTCAGTCGGTAATCAGTGATGGAAACGATAACAATAGAGCTACAGCCGCTCGTGAAATTTTCCAAATCAAAAATCAGTCAAAGTCGAAACCGAAATGTGGCGTTTGCTTTTCCACCTGCTCACTTATCTACGTTGACGGGGTTCACTGCTGGATCGGATAGCACGTTCGTAGTTCCCGAGGACACCAGCAGCAGATCAGCCACCACCACCACAGCAACTTCAACAGCAACAGCAACAGCAACAGCAACGACAGACAGACGATGTTATCGGCCAGAAGCTGCTCGATCGTTTCCATTTGTCACCCACAGCGGCTTCTCCGAGTTTGCCATTCCGCACGATAAGCCGAAGGACTCAATTAGAGTTGATGATGATGGATGTTCTGCACCAACACTCTATAAGTAAGCCATGGTTTGCTTTTTCACACAAGACAAGCTATTCTATGGTTACTGTCCCCATGACCATTGCTGTCACCAAACACACCAATCATGACTGTGGTAGACGGTATTCAATCATTTACTGAAGGTAATCCAAATGTTACTGGTATTTACAACAATAAAATCATTAAATTTACAAAATTAAATAATCCAAATTCAAGGATCGTTAGAGGTATAGAATTCCCATTAGCTATAAATTTAACTTTAACTGATCTCAATGGTAATGATATAATTATTAACAATGATGAAAATGAAAATAACCAATTAATTTATAATGATATTAGTAAATTTGTTAATGATTTATCTTCAAAATATGATTATTTTAAAAAACTTATTAGGAAACATGCAACTTTAGTTATAAAAGGTTTTAACTCAAATAATCCAATTTTTTTTTCTTCATTTGTTGATAATTTTGCAATTGGTTCAAATTTAATTCAATATGAACAAAATGGTATTGCACATCCAAGAATAAATATTGCTAAAAATGTTACAACTGTTAATAAATCAACTGGTTTTAAAAGATTATATGCACATCAAGAATTTTCAAGATTTAAAAAATATCCTTCAATTTTATCATTCTTTGCTAAAATTCCTTCGATTTCAGGTGGTAATGAAACTTTAACTCATGCAACTGAATTATTTGATTCATTAAATGAAAATTATCCGGAATTTATTGAAAATATTTTAAATAAAGGAATTTATCTAACTCAAACTTGGCCATATGAAGAAAAACTTAGTGATAATTCAATTTATTCTTGGAAGGCAACTCATTCATTTGGTAAATTAATTAATTTTGGTGATGATTTAGAAACTGAAAAATTAAAAGCTGGTAAAATTTGTAAAGAATTTGTTGTTGATGATTTTGAATGGACAAATGATAATGGTTTAAAATTACATGAACATACTCAACCAATACGTATTCATCCATATACAAATAATCCAATTTTATTTAGTTCATTACCAACTTATTATCAAAAATATAAATATGATTTAGAAAATTCAAAAAATCCAAATTTAATTAAACCACCAATTACTTATGATGATGGTGAAGAAATTCCAATTAAATATTTAGAATTCATTTTAGATAAATCAATCGAATTATGTTATGAACATAAATTCGAATTAGGTGATATAGTTTTCGTTGATAATTATCAAGCTTATCATGGTAGAACTGCTTATGGTAATGAAAATAGAGAAATTTTAGCAAGTTTTTGGGATGATATTAAAGAAAATAAAAAAGATCCACCAATTTTAAAATTATAAAAAAAAATTATATATAATTATTTAATTATTTAACTCTTTATTTGAAAATTTATAAAATAATTTTGTTAAAATTTCTTTTGATTTTTTAATTTCACCATCATTAATATATGGTAAAAAATTAAATCTATTATTTGGTGATAATTTATAACATTCATTAATTAAATCTCTAATTGATGTTTCATCATAAACTTGAAATCCAAATTTTTTACCTTTAAATCTATTTTTAATAAATTCTCTTTGAATTTCAATTGATGGTAATTTTTTATTATTTGACCAAACACCAGCAATTGAAATTGCATTTGCTTCAGATGTTAAAAAAAATAATGGATTATGTGCAATACCAGTATGACATAATGTTGGATCTGAAATTGTAAATGTATAAAGATAAAGATTATCAACTTTTGTCATTGCATAATTATTATTATCATCAAAACCTGATGAAATTGAAATATATTCTTTATTTTCATTCTCTGGTATATCTAAAAATGGATAATAAAGATGATATCCAGTACAAAATATAATTTTATCAAATTTTTCCTCAATTGTACCATCTTCAAATTCAATTAAATTATTAATATTATCAAATTTTAAAATTCTACCATGTTTTTTCCAATTTAATGAATTATCAGAAAAAATCTTTTCTGACCATTTTTTATTTTGTTTTTTATCATCATTATCATCATCATCATCAGCAGCAGCAATTGAAATTGTTTTGGAATTACTTGATATATGCAATTCACATATTGGTAAAAGATATTGTGCAATATCTAATGCACTAACACTACTACCAACAATTAAAACTTTTTTATTAATTAAATCATTTGATTTTCTAAATAATTTTGAATGAATTATTATATTTGGATTATTTAATGTAAATTCTTTCATACCTTGAATTTTTGGATAAAATGGAATATTAAATCTTCCAATTGATATAACAACAGCATCAAATTTTTCTGTATAAAATTCAAAATTTTTTAATTCATTATTAAATTTACAAACAGAAATAAACCATTTATTATCTTCTTTATAAACTTTTTCAACACTTGAATTAAATCTAATATATTTTAATAAATCATATTTTAAAACATAATCATTTAAATAATTTAAAACATTTTCATGAGTTGTAAATGGTTCATAAATTTTAGAATTTGATTTATTTATTGAATCATTAAAACTTGTTGAAAATCTCATTAAATTTTGCGGAATATTTGTAAATAAATTATCATAAACTCCACTTTTATTCCATAATAATTTATTATATTTTTCATATAATTCTGGACTTGATTTAATAATAATTGGATTAGATTTATCAGAATTTTTTAAATTTTTTAATTCTTCATTATTTATATCAAATAAATGTGGTCTTAAATTTTCAGGTTTTGAATAATCATTATTATTTAAAGTATTATTTAAAAATTTTGAAAAATTTAAATCTGTTTCTTTTGAATAATTCCAAACTCCACCAATTTTATCATTTTGTTCAAAAACTACAATTTCATCAAATGCTGGATTATTTGGATAAATTGAATTTGATGACGGATTAATTAATGTACTATTACCATTCTTATCAGTATGTAATAATTCATTTAATGTTGTTAAACCACCTGGTCCACTACCAATAATTGCAATTTTTTTAATATTAAAGTCTTGATTTGTCATTGTTATTTGATTAATTTAAATGAGAGTAACTTATGAAATGAAAAAACAGAAAACATAATTATTCATTTTATTGCTGAGTTATTTAAATATGTGTGTTTATATATATGTGTGTGTGTTTATATATTTATGAACTACTGAAGTATTTAATATTCAAAAACTTTGCGCAAGTGGAAACTAAGATAGAGAGATTCCGATATTGAGAATATAATTTAAAACTGTGGCTAATACATAGATATGAATTTGTTTTTGATTGTAACTAATTAAGTTTTATGATTAATATAACGTTAGTTCATAGAAAAGGAATTAGAATATATACAAGAAGTTAGTTAGATTATCTATAAAAAAACAATATAATAAGTTGAAGAATCGTTAGTCATTTAAATATTAAGATTATTTGGATGTATTTGATGAATCGATTGGTTTACCATCATTTTCAAAAGGTAATTCTTTCCTTACATCATCTAATAAAGGTTTAATACCATTTTTAACAAGATGAACTTCAATACATTCTTTATATTGAACCCAAAAATCTTCACATTCATTATGTAAACCTTCACCTTTTAAAAATTTATCTGAATACCAAGTATTAAAACAAGTATCATATTTTTGTTTAAGTTCATTACATTCAGGAGCAAAAGAGGTAGACATGATGTTCCCCATTCTTATATATAATGGCTTGTAGTTGTTTTGGATGGAAAGCTAGAATGAATAAATGATTAAAATGTACCACTAAATTAAACATGTTAGCTATTTAATAACATCTATTTGTATATACATACATGTAAGTGTTTTATTTTCCAGTGCTGCAAAAATAGAAATAAATGAGAAAATACAGCCGCCCGTTGCGTCGATCGACCGGTTTTCATGCGCCACACAGAACAGAATGAAAAAAGAGAAAATCAGCACCGCCACCCACAGCAAAAAGCGTGTTTCAAATTTGTTTCCCAAATAGGAAATTCAATTTGCACGAAACCCCTGAAAAGAGCAACCGCGTTTTGCTCGTTGGCCATTGTTTGCTGCAGAGTTTTAATATAGTTAATACGTCCGTGTTTTAAATGTACAACTTACTGATGTTGGTTTTTGGTGTTGCTGGTGATAGTGAAGTTAATTTGGAAAACTCTCAATACTCTTCTTATTAGTCGTTTCTTTCCCTATTAACTATACTTCTGATATAATCAACCAACCAAAAATTATCACTATCACTATCACTATCATTAAATAATAACAAATACATATAAATATACTCAACACACACACGCATACAAATGAATTTTCAGATAATATTTCTGTTATTACTTAATTCATTATCAATATCAAAGGCATATCCTTATGAAGGTTTCCCATTTCAAGAACAATTACCTGATATAGCAAGAATTGGTGAAAATTATGAATTTATAATTAATTCTCAAACTTTTAAATCTGATGATTCAAGTAATAATTTAATATCTTATAATGCTTATAATTTACCAAATTGGTTAAATTTTGATTCAAATTTATTAAAATTTTATGGTTTACCAACTAATAATGATTCAATTGGTGAAATTAATTTTTTATTACAAGGTACAGATTCTCAAGGTAGTTTAAATCAATCATGTACAATTTATCTTTCAGATCAACCTTCACCTGAATTAAATGATAATAATTCAATAATTAAACAATTATCCTCAATGGGTTCAACTAATGGTTATAATGGTATAGTTATAAATCCAAGTTCATCTTTTAATTTTAAATTTGATTCAAATACTTTCCAAATACCTTCAAGTTCAGATAATTCAATTGTTGCTTATTATGGTAAAAGTTCAAATAGAACTTCTTTACCAAGTTGGTGTTTCTTTGATTCAAATTCTTTAACTTTTTATGGTACTTCCCCAGCAATTACTTCTGAAAATGCACCAAGTTTACAATATGATTTAACTTTAATTGCAACTGATTATTCAGGTTATTCTGCAATTTATTCAGATTTTAAAATTGTTGTTGGTGGTCATAACCTTTATTTAAATTCAACTTATAATAATACTTTATCTGTTAATCCAAATGAATCTTTTTCAATTGATTTACCATTAAATAATATTTATTTAGATAATTCAAAAATTCAATCAAATCAAATTAATAATGTTATAATTTATAATGGTCCAAATTGGGTTGAAATTGATAATAATAATTCAATATTATCAGGTTTAGTTCCAAATGATCAAACTTCAAATATTGTTGTAAATGTTACATTATATGATATTTATGGTGATTCAGTTTATATGAATTTTGATATTGATGTTATTCATGAAATTTTTAATGTCGATTCTTTAAATAATATAACTGTTACAGATAACACTTTTTTCGAATATACATTACCAAGTTCTTATTTTAAAAATGAATCTGCAACTGATATAATAGCATATTTTGATGATTCTTGGTTAACATATTATCATTCAAATAAAACTTTTGTTGGTAAAGTTCCAAATAATTTTGATTTAACTTCAATTGAATTAGATGCAAGTATTAATAGTTTATCTGAATCCAAAACATTTTATATCATTGGTAAATCAATTTCTTCATCTTCAAGATATTCTTCATCTACTAGAGTTTCTTCATCTAGAATTTCATCATCTAGAATTTCATCTTACTTACCGTCTTCTTCATCATATGGTTCATCATCAGCAAAATTTAGTATTGCTCCTACATCTTCTTCAACTTCTTTAGTATCTAGCGCATCAAGTTCTATTTCAACAACTTCATCTACTTCTGCTTCAGCATCTTCTTCAACAGTTGCTATTGTAACTAATAAATCAACAGACTCAAATAATAAAAAAAGTTTAGCAATCGGTTTAGGTGTTGCTATTCCATTAGCATTTATAATTATTGCAAGTATAATATTTTTCTTTTGTTGTTGTGGAAAAAGAAGAAAGAACAAAAGTGAAGAAGAAGGGAATAATAATAATAATAATAATAATAATGATATTCCACCAAATAATTCAAGTCCATATATAATGAAGAAACAAAATTCTTCAAATACTACAATTACATCTGCTCGTATACTTGCTGAAAAGAATTTAACAAATCTTGAAAAAGATAGTGAACAATCATCATATTATTCAGCTGCTCAAGATACTTTAACCAGTGAATCTAATCATAATTTATATGAAGCTGCAAATATGCAAATGAGTACAGATAGATTGATTGATGATATATCGAACTATAACAAAAGTAATACAAATAGTGGAATATTTAATTCATGGAGAAAATCTTCAACAGCAACAACAACAAATTTTAAACCAAGAGATTCATTAAGTTCATTAGCAACTGTTGCAACTAATGATTTATTAACTGTTAATATGATTAATGAAAATAAAATTAGGCAAAGTCAAATGATTTATCCAAAATTTTCAAAACTTCAATTCCAAACTAATAGTTCAGATTCATTATTTAATTCAAATATTAGTAGTACATCAGATTTTGCTCAAATATCACCAAATAATTATAATTATTATAATAATAATAATAATAATAATACGCTAACATCTCTAAGAGAAGAAAATTATAATAATATTTCTAGAGACGGATCATCACATTCAATTTCATCCGAAGCTCAATTAGTTGGTTTTAAAAATAGTGGTTCTGTTTCAAGAAAAATTCAAAGAGAAGAAAAATCATATAAAGGTGAATTATATAATATAGGTGATGATGATAATAGTTATGAAAGTGGATCCAATTGAAACAATTATGGGTAATACTCTTTTTTTTATTCCTTTTTTTTATTATTATTGTTATTTTAATTTAACTTGCTTTTAATTTACGCTATTTTTTTTGTTGTTCTGCCTTTATTTTTTTTTAAAAATTTTATTTTATTTCTTTAATTCCTTTTAATTTTTTTTATAAAAACTTTTACTTCTTATACATAGAGATTTTTATATGTTTAATAATTTATGCTAACTTTCAATAGAAAATAACTGTATTACTATAAAGTATTTTGTTTACGTGTGTATATATTCCTTCCATGTAAAATCTTACACAAATAATAATAATAAAAAAAAACAATAAAAATATATCAATTAAGATATCAAATAAAATAAAATATTATATAGCTATAGCATATTTTTAATCAAGTTCACCAGAAAATTTTAATTGTTCAGCATAAGCTGCGGTATCATATGCTCTTCTTCTACCTTCAACATAATCCATCATTTCACCATAAGATTGTGGAAGAACAGATGAATAACCAGGTGAATCATAACCTTCAACATCTCTTGGTACATAGAAACTATAAACAAAAGTACCACTTTCAGTAACTAAATCTCTATCATTTAAATCTCTAACATTAGTATCAACTTTAACTTGAATTAAAGTACCTGGAACTGATAAAAATTCATGAGAATCTTTACTCAGAGTATTTGCAGAAGTATCATAATCATTTAATAAATCAGATAAAATTTTAGCAGATTCAGAATCTTCATTTTCTTCATGTATATGTTCAGTATAACAAACTTCTGCAGTCATTGATAAAACACAACCAACAGGTACAGGTGCTTTAAAAGTTGTATTATCTAATGAAATAAATCTTGGGTAACTTCTTGAAAATGCACCAGCTGCACAATAAGCTAATTCAAAAGTTTGTCTTAATAAATAACCTCCAAATATAATACCATTTTTATTTCTATATTGAGGTTGTTGAACTTGAGTTGCTGAAACTCTTGTATTTTCCATTAAATATAAATTTTTTGGTCTTTCATTACGTGGTAATTTAAAAACTTCTTTTGATGAATGATATAAACTATGAATCATTTTTGATTCTAAAGCAGTTGGTGGAACTTTATCAAGTGATGAAGTTTTTGCCCTTAATTTTTTAGCTGCATTATGACTTTCAGCTCTTCTAAAATCAACCCATTCAGATTCAGTTGTTGGTAATAATTTATTAATTTTATGAGCTTTATGAGTAACTGGATTTCTAGCAACAAAAGTAAAATTAGCTGCAAGGAAACATCTATTTGAATCTTTATCAACAATAGTTGGATCAATATCTTCAATTTTTGGTAAATTTTCTTCATATGAAAAACCTTTAATACAAATTTCCATTGATGAATTACCAGTATAAGTTACATAACCACAAATTAAGAAATTATATTTATTAATTTCATCAATTTTTTTTGTAACATAAATTCTATCAATTGATGCAGTTACATTCATTGGTTCAGCTGGTAAACAATGTTTTGCTGCAACTCTACCAGCTAAAGAATCTAAATCTTGAAATAAATGACCAAATCTTAATCTACCTGGTGCATTAATATAAAAATCTCTTAAAAATAAATCATCTTTAAATGGTAATGTAATAAAAGAAAATGAATCAGATCTTGTTTTTTCAACTAATTTTGCATCTTTAACATCATCCATTGTTAAAGAATCAATATTTTTACCTTCTTTCTTTCTTTGAATTTGCTTTTGTAATATTTCCCACCATGTAACTCTATCATTTGGTAAAATTCTTTTTTGAAAATCAATTGCATCTGCTAAAACTGTTGACGTTGCATCTGCATTTAATTTATCATCAACTTTATATGGACTAATATTAATATTTGATTCATTTTCTGATGAAATATTATTCGAATTAAATCTGATTCCATTTTTCAAATAAATTTTTGATAATCTATAAATATTATTTGGTTTAATAGATTTTATTGAGTTTATGGATAACATATTTGGTGTGTGTTGTATATATTTATATAATTTTCAAACAAGTATCTGAAAAAAAAGAGAGAAAGAGAGATAGATATAGAGAGATAGATATAGATATATAGATACAGATATAGGTATAATTTTCTTTTTTTCTTCCCAATTTTCTTTTATGAACTCTTGTATAATTATAAAGGGATGCTGTGAGTATTTATATTTGATTGTGATTTATAATGTAATGTAAAATGACTCAAATGCAAAGCCAATTGGCCAACGATTAAAAAGAAATAACACAAATGGATACATAAATCCATTGTCTTGCTCCTCTTTCCTTGCACGGACAAGATAATCCGAAGGCCAACTGTTAGCAAACAATAAACAATGAACAATAAGCAACAAACAATAAACAATAAGTGGGTGCAAAATTTTGAAAAAATCTCCGGGTCAGTCACGTGACGGCTGCGTCGATCGACCCAAAAGGGGCTCGGCACTTTCCTTTCTGCTTTCTGCTTTATATCAATTAATGTCATTAAACTTAAGTGATAAACTTACCAATTTCATGCCGTATATTTTCAGCAGCTGTTTTTCATGCCAGAGTATCTATATAAAAATACGTATATTTACCTGTTATTACAAAATTTTACACTCAGTTTTTTCTTCATGAATTTTCTACTGATTAACAATAATATATAGTTCTTGAATTACACCACATATATATATATTACTAACTAATATTCAATGTCATAGCTTACAAGTTATTGTGAATTTTTCAAAACCATCGGCAAAGATAGTCCATATCCTTACAAATTTGTTGTTTTTGTGCCAAAGAAATACTGGCCATATTATTCAGAAGTATCTAGTCTTTTAAAATATTTTAATGAGGAACTTGCAAAAGATAAACATTTTTCAATGTACAAAGATGAAATTCAATATATCAGATATCATGAAAATTATCATCTAAAAAACCAAATAATGTGTACTGAGATAGCAAAAGCCATTGTTAAAACAAAAATTGATATCGCAGAAATTTCTATTATTGAAGTATCAACTCCACAAGTGTTTACTACAAATGAACTAAATGATTTATTTGTTAAGAAATTTGTTGATAATGCTAGACTATTTAAATAGGATATTTTTATAACTAATAATGATTACAATCCGATTGAAATTAAATTTGAATTCCCATCGTACTTAAATATGAGAGATGTATATTTGATTTTTGAAGATTTAATTGCTCCAATTGGTAACATTATAGCTAAAATTGATACAACAACATCCGAGTTCACCTGTTACAAATTTTACTATTCATTAGCATTCAATATTTTGATGTTTGTGGTTGATGCTACTCGTGGTCTCATCCCTAAATCACAAAAAAGCACCATACAAGGTGATGATATTTTAGAATTGAAAACACAAAAAAATCCTTCAGAAAATATGTTCGCTATTATCTATAATGCAGAATCTTACAATCCTATCCTACTCAAAAACTTAAATATTTCAGACAAAAAAGATGTTGACGTTAAAAAAGAAGTGGATGTTAAAAAAGAAGTGGATGTTGAAAAATGATTCTTGTTCTTTTTATAGTTTTTGAAAATATTTATATATCAACATCAACATCAACATTATCATCAGTTTCCACACCATTCAATGAAATAATGGGCCCATACAAGTATCCCATGTTTATATAACTTATACTTCATAATATTACTTATCGTTTATCGTGTATAATCATCTGACTTTCTCCGTGATTACGTAATTTGAGCCCTAATGTTTCTCGTTCCGCTCGTTAAATTTCAAATTGCTGTGCGCGGTACGAGCTGTACGAGTTATACGAGCTGTACGAGCTGTACGAGCCGAATAAACGAGTAAATCGTAACACCATTTATTACCTGCTTATTTACTTGAAGTAGTGCTGATTTCTTGTTTTTTCGTCTTTGGCTTTTCTTGTTCTCATTTGCTTTTGTTCTGGTTCTTTTCTCTTTTTTGGGTATTCCATATATAAAGACAAGTCCCCACTTACTTTGTTCTTATTTACTCTTTCATATTATTATCATTACCATTATTTATATAATATTTCATCAGATAAATTCTGTTTAAATAATAAACAAATTTTATTGAATTAACAAATCTTTCATCTAATTATGGATATCGTACTTGAAATAGCTGATAATTATCTTTTCGATAGAGCGTATTCTACTTTATTACCAAAGTCTTATCGTTCTTATATACCAGAAACACCAGAATTTTTTACAAATGCTTGGAATACTATTAATAATAGTACAAATGCAGCTGCAATTTCACTTTCAAATTCAAAATATCCACTTTTAAATAATTTAATTAATTTTACAAATCCTAATTCAGTTAAAGAAATTTATGGTTATAATTCAAAATATCATTTCTTTGATGAAAATTCATTTACGAATGCTTCACTTTTATCAAGAAATAATATTATTAGACAAACTATAACTTTATTCATTGTTACATCTATTTTTGGTTGGTTATTATATTTTATTGTTGCTTATTTATCATATAAATTTGTTTATGATAAAACTAATTTTAATCATCCAAGATATTTAAAAAATCAAGTTTTTATGGAAATTAAACAAGCTTCAACTGCAATTCCAATTATGGTTTTATTAACAATTCCTTGGTTTCTTTTAGAATTACATGGTTATTCTAAATTATATTATAATATTGATGAATCAACTGGTGGTTGGAAATCTATTTTGTTACAATTTCCTTCTTTTATTTTATTTACTGATTGTGGAATTTATTTTATTCATAGAGCTTTACATTGGCCATCACTTTATAAAAATTTACATAAACCACATCATAAATGGATTGTTTGTACACCGTTTGCTTCACATGCATTTCATCCAGTTGATGGTTATTTACAATCTTTACCTTATCATATTTTCCCATTCTTTTTCCCATTACATAAAATTTCTTACTTATTTTTATTCACATTTGTTAATTTTTGGACTGTAATGATTCATGATGGTGAATATTTATCAAATGATCCCGTTGTTAATGGTGCTGCTTGTCATACAATTCATCATTTATATTTTAATTATAATTATGGTCAATTTACAACTTTATGGGATAGATTAGGTGGTTCTTATAGGAAACCAGATTATGAATTATTTGATAAAAATAAAAGAATTGATCAAAAAACTTGGGCAAAGCAATCAAAATTAATGGATGAAATTAGAAAAGATGTTGAAGGTAAAGATGATGATAGAGTTTATATTAATACTGTTGAAATTAAGAAAACTCAATAGTATAGTAGAGTTTATTACATTATACCAACAACAACAATTACAATTAACGCATTTTCTTTTCTAAATATTATTTCCTATTTCCTTTTTTTCATGTCCAATTTTTTATCTTTTTTTTCAGAAAAATAGAAACAAAAACTATTAACAAAATCAGATTTCAAATTTAAAATCTTATGTAACGAAACCTACACTCTTTTTTTTTAAAAAAAATGATATAAATCTATAATTAACTTGTTTTTAAAATAATATATAAAATATAAAATAAAATATAAAATAAAATAAAATTTAAAATAAAATAATCTATAAATATGTAAAATAAATTAGTTTTCTAAAATTTCTCTAATTTTTTTAACAATTGCACAACATTGTTCTTCATGATATCTTTTACAAACAAGTTGTAATGAAACAGTTTTACCTAATTGATCATTTAAATTAAAATATTTCCAATTATTTTCGTCCATTTTATTAATAAATTCTTTTCTTTCAAATCCAGTATCATTTGAAGTTACTTTACCAACGGGAAATGTCATTGCAGTATAATCTAAAACATTTAATGATCTAGTATAAAAATTTGAAATTTGATCACTTTCACCTTGTTTCCAACAAACAGTACCATAAGTTGGCATAATAAAACAATCAACTTCATCAAAAATTTTATCAAATTTAACTTGATATTCATATTTTAATCCACATTTATGTGCAAAATCATCAACAGAATCAACTTTTCCAGGTCTATTAAAACATTGTAAAAATAAATCACTAAATGGTTCACCACTTAATTTACAAAATTCTTCCATTTCATTAAAATTATCAGTACTGTATAAACTTAATAATAAATTACCTAAAATTGATAATTTAACTGGTAAATTTTGTTCATTTAAATTTAAACAATTAAAATTATTTTTAATTAATTTTAATTTTAAATTTTCCATATTATTTAAAATTGGTGGATGTGGTAAAATTTCACCATCCCATTTAAGAAAACCAATTTTTAATTCATTAAAATTAATATTTAATTTTGAATTATCCCATGGTAATGGTATATGTTTTGGATCAATATTACATTTTGAATTATTTAAAATAATATCAGAAATTAAAATTAAATCATCAATTTTTTTACAAATTGGTCCAACAACAGAGCAAACACCAATTTGATTTGGATAAGAATTTGCAATATTTAAATATGGGAATCTATTTGAACTTGATCTTAAACCAAATAATCCATGAACATAACTTGGAATTCTAATTGAACCACCAATATCAGTACCTAAACCAATTATTGAACCACCACCAGCAATAAGTGAACCTTCACCACCTGATGATCCACCAGCTGACATATTTCTATCTAATGAATTAACAGTTGAAATAAAATTATTTGAAGTTTCACCACCAAACATTGCCATTGGAACAGTTGTTTTAACATAAAAAATTGCACCTTCATCTTGTAAAATCTTTGCAATTAAAGAAATATCATCACAATTTGGATTTCTATGAGTAATTTTAACTTCAAATTCTTTTGAAATGAAAGGTGCAATATAACCAATTGAAGTTTTAATATTTGGTAAATTAATTTGATCTTTAAGTGAAATTGGAATACCATGTAATTTACCAATTAATTTTTTATTAATTTTAAAATAATTATCTAATTTTTTTGCTTGTTCAAATGCTAAATCGAAAAAAATTTCAGTACAACAATTTGTTAATTGATGAATTAATGCAGTTCTATGACAAAATGCAAATGTAATTTCATATGCAGTTAATTTATTATTTAATTGTAAATCTAATAATTCATTTACTGATTTATTGACAATTTCAATCTCATTCTTTGGTAAAATTTTATTTAAATAATTAACAACATTTGGTTCATCTTCAACGGTTGGAATTGGATTTAATATCCATTCTGATGGAATCTTATCAATAACTGATTTTGTTTTATTGATAGCAATTTGTTTGTAGTCCATTATAACGATAAGAGAATTTGAGTTATATATATATTTAATGATGATTATATAAATATATATATCTTTATATATTTATAACATATATAAGGTTTAAAGGAAAGAAAAAAGGAGCAAATTGTGGTTTTTATATAATTAGAATAATAGTATTTAATGTGATTAATAGTTATTAACTTTCGCCGAACAGTGGCCTAATTGGGAAAACAACAGTTTGCGATTTTGTTTTTCTGTTTTATTTCCCAAAAAGGAAGAAAATCGGCAAACGATAATGGTGAGTGGGAAAGTGTGGCTGCTTACGTCAGCACGCTTGTTGAAATTTTAAATGCCGTTTTGTAATAACGTTTTTATTGATTATTGCCATTAATAGGCGTTTCAATTTAACAATTAATGATTATTAAACATGAGTAGAACAAATACAAATTACAATTTAACTTGAATAGGAAATTCAACTACTTGGTCCATGTTTTTTTCATGTTAATTGTTAATGATCGTTTTAATTAAATGTTATGTAGACCTAGTGGTCAACTAAGTAGTCCATAATCCATAATCCATAATCCATAATCCATAATCCATAATCCATAATCCATAATCTTATTGTAACATATTATCTAAATAGACTATATTCAACTTAGAAAGCAATTCAACTAGGATTTAACAATTAGTGAAAGTAAAGGTTTATAAAAAGGTCAAGTCACTATTCTTTACTATTTACATGAAAATATTTTTTTAAAAGCAAGCAATGAAAGTTCAAGATTGGTGAAGTTCTAAGTTCTTCGTTCTTCAGCAAAATAAGAAACTAACAAATTTCTAACCAAGCTAATAACTAATAGCTAATCCCGTCTGCAATGTGCAAGTTGATATCGAAACCATTAATTAGCGAATTTTAGTGAATAAAAGTTTTAATTTTAACGGCCGTTGAAGTTTTCAGTTTTCGCTTTCGCTTTCGTTTCGCTTTCCAGAACGTGCTGTGCGCTGTGCATAATAGATTTAAGGATAATAATAACAGTACGGATTTGATAGCAACAAATGCTGCAGCCGTGGATTGTCTACAAGAATGATTATCATTTGCGCCTGCCCAGTATTAATATATATAGTAAATCAAGCAAAAAATGCAGTTCAGAGTTCAGCCAACTCGTTTGATTGTAAGTCGACGATCTAAGATCGACAAAGTGCCCACTCTATTTTTTGGCTTTTGGCTTTTGGCTCTTGGTGTTGTAAATTGTAAATTGTAAATTGTCAAAGAGAATAATATAAACTACAGACTATATATATATATATAACTATTATGTAGTATCCATCCTTCCGTAACTCTGCTATCTCTTTTATCTCTTCTCTTTCTCTTCGTAACAACAAATACAAACATATATACATATATCATGATACTATCAATGCATACTCATTATATGACTTTGTTGTTTTCATTTTTATTATCTTTTGCAACTGCTGTCAGTTCAGATCAAACTGGCAGTGGTTGTAAATTGGCAACTGATTTCTTAAGCGCTGCAACTGGTTTTGTTGCAACTGTATACTCCAACACTTATAATTTTACAAATTATAGTATACCTAAAAGCTATTTTTATTATAATTATAAAACTGAAAGTGAATATGGTGTTGTTAATGGTATCACACAGCCGGGTATTACTATTATTGATTTTCAAGGGTATTTTGAAGGATATCAACAAGCATATTACTTAGACGGTTATGGATATTCTCTTCAATTAACTGGTTATTTTGTTCCAACTGAGTCTGGTATACATGGATTTCAAACAACGGTCCAATAAGAGTTAGTGATGTTATGGATCGGTACAAGTAATGCATTTGACTGTTGTAATCCTGATGAATTTCCAAAAAATTCTTTCGATGGTTCAGATGATTCTAATCCTGGAAATTTGTTATATTCCGATGATTATTCCGAAGTTTTCACCGGTTATACTTATTTGGAAGCTGGCATTTACTATCCTTTTAGAATTGTTGTAATTAATTTTTGGTGGTATACATATTTTAGTTTGTTTTTTCAAATTCCATCAAGTTCTGATTGGTCTAATAATTGGGGTGACTACATTGTTTCTATCGATGATATTGAAGAGGGTTTATGTATTTGTGAAGATGATTCTTTTCCATCTACTACCACAATATTAACCGCCGCCACAGATTTAACAACCATGACTACATCATACTATGAATATATAAGTACAGATGCAACTTACACTGGTGTTCATCTTGTTGCTTATCTTGATTATCCAGCTCCATCAACAACAATATTAACAACTACATCTTACTTTGGTACAGCATATTCTACAATTTCATATAGTTTTTCCATCGATGATACCACCACAACTCCAATTGCTTATAATTATTACTATTCTGCACTTCCAACCAGTGCAACTCATACATATGCATACACCGGTACATTTTCTGGAACAACCACTTTGACATATACTGTCAATGTTGATGATTTCGATGCCACTATCACTGATATTGCTGATTTGGTTCCTGAAGGTTCAACTGACATTACATGGACAGAAACTACTTCATCCACATCATACTTAACCACCACTGCTGTTAATGCACATGGTGCTCCCCAGCTAACTACCATCACATATGACTATGATCTTATCTCTGCAACCAACAGCTATGCCTACACTGGAGTATCTGTAGTTTCCTTAACCCTTATTTATTCAGTAACCAATGGAAATAGTACTTATTTAACTACTGATGTTGCTGTCTTATATCCAGAAGGCTCAGCTGTTGTCACATAGAATCGTACTTCATCATCAGAATCTTATCTCACTACTGTTGCTCTAATTAATAATGTACCACATTTAACTACAATTGAATAAATGTTTGTTCCATCACTTTCTTTGTCTGTAAGATCAAAATCATCATCTCTCGTATTTTCAAGCTCGTCACACTCTTTATCTTTATCTTCATCTTCCATATATGTATCAACTAGTGCATATCATACTTACTGGTCTTCATCCTCTTCATCTTGGGCAACACATGCATCTTCCTCATCATTATCATCATCATCTTTCTCATCTTCATCATCCTCATCATCCTCATCATCATCTTCTTCATCTTCTTCATCTTCTTCATCTACTTCATCTACTTCATCTACTTCATCTACTTCATCTACTTCATCTTCTTCATATGCTGTGGAAACATCTATAGTATCATCACACTCATACTCAGCTGGTCCATATCAAAATACAACACTTACATTTTCTTCTGGTGCCTTTGCTCCAACAGTCGTTGCTGATTGGAGCACTGGGCCATATTGGACAATGGTTATTCCACAAGCTTCATTGATCCGCTCTATCGAAGTGGAACTTGTCTCAGATTCTAACATAACTCCAACAGCGGATAGTTATACAGTATATATTGCCGATGATTCAAACAATCTTTCTGGCTTAGAAAATTACAATGCACAATCGGATGGTATAACATGGAATGGTGAAATCAAAGGTAAGTATCTAGAAATTATATTCACTCCAAAGTATGATCACTCGGCATCATTACTATCAGCTGATTTTATAGTTACATTAAATATTGATCTTACCGGTGCCCTTGCTAAGAGAGACATGTTTACTTATGAAATCCATTTATCTGCTGTAAACTCAGCAGCAATTTCTTCTACTTCATTATCATCTGAAATTACAACATCTTCTTCTTTTGCTTCTTCTTTTTTGTCATCATCATCATCATCATTATCACCATCGTCTTCTCTGTTATCATCATCTGCATCCTTCTCATCTTCATCAACATTCGTATTCTCAATATCCTCATCATCTTCTGCATCATCATCTTCTTCATCCTCAGCATCCTCATCACTTCCAACAACACTGACAACAGTCACTAGCACATCTTCACTTCCTATCATTCAAACACTGTCAACATTCGGTACTATTACTGTTGGTCAAACCATTACTGAAGTTATTACAAGTTGTTTCAACAATGCATGTTTTGAGCACACCATTTCTGCTGTAGCATCTGTTGCTGTTACTACTGTTGGCACCACTGATATTACATATTGTCCACTCGCAGACTCCACGTCTACTTCAACCTCTGTTGTTGCAACTGAAACCATCATTAGCTGTTCTGATGGTAAATGCACAAAATTAACCAAACAAAATATTTTAAATCCAACTGCTAATTCTGATGTCAATCCAAATAATAGTGATATAACTCCAAGTACTGATGACACTTATGAATCAACTCTTGCACAAACGTACGTTAGTATTGAACAATTAACAACTTCTAGTATAAGTAGTGTAAAGACAAGTTCTGTAAATCCTAATGTGGCAACTTATCAAGGTAAAGGCTCTCAATTAAAACCTAGCTTTGTTACTACTTTGATGCTTATTTTTGCAATGTTTTTCTAGTTTCCATTTTATACTAAGTGAAAATTAATATTATTAAATTATGGTAACTATTGTGAAACATTTATTTCTGTTATATGAAAATTACTTAAGGTTTTTAAGTTAGTTGAATATTTATTTTGTATAAGTAAAAAATAATTTCTTTTTTTAGTTCTTTTTTAACTCTTTTTCAGTTATTTCTGAGAATTTTTCATTACTTTATAATGTTATTACATACTACTAAACAATCTTTTTATAACGTAAATATTTAACATTCTCGGTAATTTTTTTTTAAAAAAATTAATTCAAGAGTCATTTGTCTATAACATATATAAAGAATGCAAATCTCAGTGCGATATTCGGTAACTTAAATGTCCAGGTTAAGGTTAAGAGCATTACTTAAAAACTAACCTATCCACCTTCTGATAGATACATTCTATCCAAAATGTATTCAATCGCGATAGTTTTGTTGTGTCTAGGGTGGAGGGCAAGAGTCCATTTAGTTTTGCTCTGAAGAATTTTCTCTACAAGTCTTATTAAGTTAAGTAGTTCTTTCTTTACTTTATAGTAACTTTGTAGTTTATCTAATTATTCGTTTAGTAACCGGATTTAGTCTACTATATTAAAAAGAGCAGGTATCTGACTTCTTGTTGTTACAGTAGAAAACACTTATCCGTAAAATAAATACGTTATTGAAATTATGTGTGATTAATAAATTTGAGACTGAATAATAAAACTTCTGAGCCTCCTGCAACATATGAGCCACTTACATCTGAGCCGCCTACATCTGAGCCACCTACATCTAACCCCCCTCTGAGCATGATTATCTTCTTTTCTTCTTTTTTTTAACTAGGTTCCTACATTTCAAGATATCACTCTTTGTTTTAAACCTGAATTAACAAAGACAATAATATAATGAATCTTTTCAACTTAGTTAATAAATTTCAAAGAGAGATCACTCAATTAAGATACATCATTAATTATTAGAGGCATTCCATTGTTTTCTTAAATCCAGTTAATTATTATTATATATATCTTCATTTGACAGAAATTATAGTCAAAATTTCTTTGATAAGATAAAATACTTCAAAATGAAGTCTTCCAAAGCAATAGATTCTTTGAGTGTATTTTGTTTCTAAGGAATTGGAGAAAGGTCAATCCAAACATTTATTACAGGAAATGCAATAATGGTTATTATTGTAAATATAATTCCGCAAATTTTAACTCTTAAAGGAATATCATCTCTACCTAATAATGAATTATAGTAATAGCAACTTATGGAGTTAAAAAAACACTGCTGA
Source organism: Pichia californica (assembly GCA_030574395.1). Taxonomy (NCBI): domain Eukaryota; kingdom Fungi; phylum Ascomycota; class Pichiomycetes; order Pichiales; family Pichiaceae; genus Pichia; species Pichia californica. Next base: position 142,596 of record JAJMEW010000003.1, read on the forward strand.
TAGTACAATTCTTTTAACAATCACTCTGATGTATCTTAATTGAGTGATTTCTTTTTGAAAGTTATTGACAAATTGAAAAGATTCATTATATTATTTTTTTTACTGATTCAAGAGTTACAGAAAAGCTAAAAAACATTTCTTGAAGTGATGAATGTGTGTCTAAAATTAAAATATTTGCAATAATAAATTGGATGACCTTGTTGTCAAGAATCAAATAATTTTGTCTTTTTTTATTTTTATTTGAGATACTTCTTTTTTTAAATTAATTTATGATTCTAACTTATATAACGTATATAAATTACAACACTAAAACTATACTCTTTATTTATATTATTATCATTCTTTTCTACCACCAGATAGAAGGTAAAAAGTAGATGATGCCATAGCAGATAGTTAGTACCATTAACTGTACTAACAATAAACTTTCAGGAGATAGTTTAATTGTGAGCATAAATCACCACTTATAGTATAGTTATCTACCAAAACATAGAACAACATGAACAATCCAAACACACATCAATAGATGATTCTTAAGTTTTAACTCCAAAATTTATAAAATAGGTTAAAGTAATCATAATAGGGTTTCTTGTTGAAACACTATTTTATATTTATTTAATAATGTTATGAAATAATTTTAATCGTGTTTTTTTGAACTTGAAATAGCATCAAATAAAGAATTAAGATGAAATTTAATTCTAAAAATATACAAGATTAAGAAACGTGGGAAAATTGCACATAATCTTGGTAATATACTCCATGTACCAAGGTAAACATCAACAGTTGATCTCCAGCCATTTTCAATTGAATCAATAGCTTTAATTGCATAAAGTGATGGCTCCATTGGATGATGATTTTCTGACATTTTTTGTCTTTTCTCAAATGCAATTCTCATTGGTTCAATATTATAAATACTATCTTCTGGCAATGATCTTTTATCTGCGATATCTGTTTTAACACCACCTGTAATAAAATTTTTAACAGAAACATTAAAAGGTTCTAACTCAAATGCTAAAATACTTGCATATTGACCAATTGCTGCTTTACTTGCACCATAAACAGAACCCCAAGGAAATGGACAATAACCTGCACATGATCCAGTAAATGCAATAGTACCTTGTTTTGCAATAACTAATCTAGAAAATTCATGAACAACTCTAACATGACCAACAAAATTTGTATCTAAACATTGAACTAATGCATTATCAGGAACATCAATACCTGGAAATGTACAAGATGAACCAGCATTATTATATAAAACGTCAATACCTGAAATTTTTAATTCAATTAATTTTTCATTTACAAATTTATAACCATTTTTAATAGATTCAATTGATGAAATATCCATACTAAATGAAAATATTTGATTAGGAAATTGATTAACTAATTCATTCATTGATTCAACTTTTCTTGAACATGAAAAAACATAATAACCTCTTTTTGCGAATTCAATAGATAAATGATATCCAATTCCTTGTGAAGCACCCGTCACTAAGGCTACTTTTCTGTCGGACATTTTTGTATATTATTTATAGATATATATATGGTAGGGTATATACTATATAAATTGACAATTATATTCCTTTCCTGCATAATATCTAGTATATATACCTATACAGCCAATAAAATCAGAATATAAAGCAACCTCAATTAATCTATTTGATTTTCCTGTGTGTGCGTGGACTCTAAGTTTTAACTAGGCTTATTATTAGGAACAAGGAAGAAGAAGAAGATGAGTTGATTATTTCTCTTGTTGTTTCTTGTTTCTATATCTAGCATTTAACGTGAAACATCTAGAACACTTACAGGGATATTAATGAGCTCAAATAAATATAAGACATTGGATACAACAGATAATTTTACTGTGGGTAATAACCTAATTCATGATGATAATGACGATGATGATGATATTTTCATCACACCTGATGTTGAAAATACAAAATCAAATACATTTTCTAAGCCATCCAATAGTGAATCAATTCCACAATCAACAATAAATACATCATCTCAACAGACACAACAATCACCACAATCTAATAATAATAATAATAATAATAATAATAATAGTAATGGAAATGGTACACAATTTTTTAATTTATCATCATTTATTACTCCTCAATTACCATCATTTGTACAAATTGAAACTAGAGAAAGACCATTTACAGGAGGAAATACATTAGATGAATCTGTTATAACAACATTACAAAGAGATTTAATGACAATTGGAAATAAATTATTATCTATTTTATGGCCATTACGTTTACGTCAATCATTAATTTCTGTTAAAAAAATTAGTAATAGATTTTCAATAAATGGAGGTGATGTTGAAGATTCAATTGATAATGGAAATGTTGTTAATAATAATAATAATAATAATAATACTAATGATGATACTGTTATTGCTGATAATATTGAAGGATCAAATGATGAATATTCATCTGAAACAATGGGTAAAATAAGAGATTGGGATCTTTGGGGTCCATTAATTATTAATCTTGGATTTAGTTTAATAATAACTTATTTACAAACTAGAAGTTTAAATACAAGTGGTGGTAATAATAGTAATGATATTAATAGTACATCAAGTCAAACATTTAGTGCAGCATTTACACTTATATGGGCATCATTATCAGTTTTATCAATTAATATTCAATTATTAAGTCCTGTTCAACAAAAATTAGAAAATGGTAGTTTAACAAATGGTGTAATTGGATTAAGCTTTTTTCAATGTGTTAGTTTATTAAGTTATGCATTATTTCCTATAATGTTAGGCGGTATGTTTTCAATTTTTATTCCATTTAAATTTATTAGATTAATTTTAAATATTATTATGTTAATGTGGTCATTATTATGTACTTGGCTTATTATGGCAATTGCAAGTAATTGTAAAAGAAGAGGTAGTTTAACATTTATTAGTAATAATAATAATGATGATGATGATGATGGTGATAATAATAATGAAAGTGATCAACGTATATTTTTAATGGTTTATCCTGTATTTTTGGTTTTTGGATTATTCTCTTGGTTTTGTGTTATTGTATAAGATATATATAATATATTGTAACAATTATAAATCTTGTGGAATTTTAAAATATTCACGAATTTCATGTTTACTTAAACCATTAGGATTTAAACTAAATATAAAATTTATTAAAATTTCAATATTATCAATTAAAATAATTATACTATTTTGTAAAATTTTTAAATTATTCTTTTTTGAATTAATAATATCTGGCGAATTTGAAATTAAATTATTAAATTTATTTTGTAAAATTAATTTATCATTTTTAAGTTTATTTATATTTAATAATAATTTATTCTTTTCGATTTTAGAAATTTTTGATCTTTCAAATTTAAGTAATTTTAATTCATTATTTAATGAATTTAAATTAATTAAAATTTTTTCCTTTTTAATATTTAAATTATTAAAATCATTTAATAATCTCATAACTGAATTATATTTAAAAGACCAATAAATATTTGAAATACCACATTTTTCACAATTAACTAAACTTTCATCAGTTAATAATTTTAAAATATCTTTAATTTGCATTGATGATATACCTGTTTTTTTACTGGCAATTGTTTCAATTTCTTTAATATTATACATTGTATGTGTATTTTGAAACCAATTAAGTAATTTTGTTTGTTTCTCTTCAAGAGAGAGTCCTTTCTTTGGTGGCTAATTATATGTATTAGTTAGTAATATGTAAGGAAATTAAAAAAAAAAGGTGAAAGCATGTTGTACATACCATTTAGATATTATATAATCTATATATATGAACTATATATACAAGATGTGATCTATAAAAAGAAGAATTATTCATAAGTAAAGTGTTTATGTAGAAAAAGAAAAAGGTATATGAAATGAAATGCAGCTGAGCCTTTGGTGAGCGTTAAAATTGACAAACTGAAGAAATTGAATTTTGAACTGAGCCACCTAATAAATCTAAAAGTTGTTTATCATTTAACTTATTATTATTTAATTTTTCTAAATTTTGAATTTTATTAACTAATTGACAAGTTGATTGATATAATTTTTTATCTTTTAAAAATTTAATTTTTAAAATTTTATTTGAAACAATTAAATTGTTGTTGCTGTTGTTATTGTTGTTTTCAAATGGTAATTTATAATTACCAATTGCTTGTAAAATTGAAGAAATAAATTCTAACCAAATATTTGAATTTGAAAAGATTTTATTTATTTCTAAGGGTAAATTTATTGATAAATTTAAAGTTGCAGATCTAATATGATATTTTAAAGGATCTAATTCAATATCATTACAAAGATCATTGAATGTTTTAAAATTTAAATAATTTGGAAATTCAATTAATTTACCATAAATTGAATTTGAAATAATTTTAATTGATTTTTTAATTAAAGATAATTTTGAACAACCTGCTGGATATCTACCATATAAAGAATCTTTAATCCAAAATGGAATTAATGGGAAAGTTTTGAAATTATGAATTAATATATTATTTATTTTTAAATTTGGTAAATTTAATTTATAAAAAATACCTTTAATTGAACACCAATGACTAAAAGCTCTTAAGGCATTATAAATATCAATTGAATTTAAGGCATTTTCACCAAAATTATCAAAAATTAATTTTCTTAAAGCATAACCTTCTAAAGTTGGGGAAGTTACATTATGATCAGTTTGAAAAAAATTAATTTTTGTTGCAGTTAAAATTAATGAACCTAAATTAATTAATTGAGATCTTAAATTTGAATCAATATTTGAAATATAATTAATTGAATCAAATTCGAAATTTTCAATTAAATTATTTAAACTAATTGAAGGATTTTGTTCAGCAATTAAAATTTTAGAACTTTCATCATACCATTTATTAAGTTCAATTTCTCTTGAAGTGAAAATAATTGCTAGAGATAATTTTGGATAATCAATTAAAATATTACCACAATTTTTTAAAATTGAATAAGAACTTAAAATTGAATAATTAAATTTAAAATTTTCATAAGAATTTGAAATTATTAAATGTTTATCCTCACCTTGAACTCTAATGAAATTTCCATCAGAAGTTAATTTATATTTTTTACCATTTTTAGAATATTCATTATTAACATTTTTATTATTTTTATTATTATTAATAATAAATTGTTGATCTTCGATTATAGTATCACAGACATCGATTAATCTGTTTGAGATATCATGAAGTCTTAATGGCGGTTCCATTGTTATCGGCATTGGCGAATATAGGGTTAAAAGTTGGTAAAAACGAAGTAGATACATAGTCATCCATAGTCATCCACAATCATCAACAAACATCAGCAATAATCATGTAGCAGCGGCTGACGTAAGCAGACGCGTCGATCGACGCCACGCGGTTGGCCGCTGGCGTTGGCAAAAGAAACGACTGCTGAAGGGATGAAGAAAGAAAGAAAGAAAGAAAGAAAGCACGCGAGCTGCTTTGCTTTGCTTTGCTAGCAAATCAGATAATTTAATTTATCCAGTGCGCAGTGCGTAATCAATGCGTAACGGCCATGTATGGATTAACCAGTAGTCGAGGATCGAGGCGTCGAGGAAGTTAACAGTTGAGGACGAAGAAGAACAATAAACAACAACACTTTGCACAACAACAACAACAACAACAACAACAACATTACACGTCATTCTTCATTCTCAGACACTTCCTTCTTTTTCTTTTATTTCTTTTATTGTATTTATTTATTTTTAGTTTCACCTTCACAGGTAGGCTTTTTTTGTTGATTGTTGATTCCCTCTTCTTTCTTCTCTACCACACTTCCTTTACATCGTTCTTCTAACTCTTTAATATAGGCTAGATATATACTTATTTTTCACAACTCACAAACATATAAACATATTCATATACTTATAGAGATCACAGTTTCTTGTTTTTTGCTGTTGTTGTTGTTGTTTTGTCCCGTACTGTCCAGTCCTATCTCATTGCATTTTTTATTATCATTTTTAAGGACATTAAGTACTGTTTTACATACATAGATATATATACACATATTTGAATTTGATTTTGATTAAATAGATAAATATAAATACACAAACAAATCCTGCACATAATAAATCAAAATGAAGTTTAATTTCCTTATATATTGCTTTTACTTATCATCCTCATATTTCGTATTAGCTGCAATAACGACTACTGATAATGCAGTCACAACAGCTATTGCAAATACAAACACAGATACAGATACAACTACTGCACTTACTGCAACCACTGCTACTACACCTACTACAACAACTAATACTGCTGCTACTGCAAATGCTGTTACAACTGCTGTAGCAAATACAAATACAGATACAGATACAACTACTGCACTTGCTGCTAATGCTGCAACCACTGCAGCTACTACTACTACTGCAAATGCTGTTACAACAGCTGTAGCAAATACAGATACAGATACAGATACAAATACTACACTTGCTGCAACTACCGCAACCACTGCTACTACACCTACTACAACAACTAATACTGCTGCTACTGCAAATGCTGTTACAACTGCTGTTGCTTCAACTACATCTAACACTTTAACTACAAGTACAACACCACTTACAACAGGTACAACCAAGACTACAAAAAGAACAACTAAAAAACATAAAACAACCAGTTCAGATTTTACTGTCGTTTGGTTAACTCATACAATCAAAGGTGTTACAACAACAGTTTCTTCACATTGGATTCAATCTTTCTCTTCTATGTATACAGCTGTCTCAACTGTTCCTGCTGGTACTATAGGTTTAGGTACTTTATCAGGTACAGTTGGTACTACAAGAACTTATAGGTATGAATAAGTTTTGGTAAGTTATTAATTACATATTTGCATTAGTTTATTTTAAAATAATAAACTTAAATTTCATTTTTAATTTATTTACTTTTTATTTTATTCCTTTCTCTTCATTTATATATTTGTTTATTTCTTTCCCTTCTTAGATATTGCTTTAAAATAGTTATTAACTATATATGTTACTTTTTTTCTTTATGTACAATCAAGTGTATATTTTAATAAAAAATTACTTTTTTAATTTTTTTTTTCTTTTTCAATTTACAAATTTTTTTATACAATATTTTAATCAATACATAATATTGATTTACTCATTATTATGACCATTCTCAACATTAACATCAACATCAACATCAACATCTTCATCATCACCCCCATCATCACCAAATTCCATTGGATCATATGTACTTCTTGATGCATCTCTATTCTCAATTTCAGAATTAGTTGGTTCTCTTATATGTAAATGAATTTGATCATATGTTGATTCTTTTATCTTTGGAACTAAATATGGATCAATTCTACATTTTTTTAATTCCAATTTACCACTAATTGGTACATAATATGCATTATTTGATTTTTCATCAAATGTTATAACTAGTTGACGTAATGATTCAATTGATTTAATATTACCATCAAAATCTCTTTGCTTTTTAAATATTAAATTATCAGATTGTTCCTTTAATAACTCTTCTAATTCATTATCATCAATTGGTGCATTTTCTGTTTCATCTGCAATTTTTTCATTAATAATTTTAGCATTTTCATCATTTGTTAAATAAAATGAAACTAATTTAGTTGATTTATTTAATTCAATTTCTCTAAATAATGATGTTAATAATCTTGGATCTTTAATTGATTTAATTGAATCTTTTGATTTATCTTTATTTTTCGAAATTGATGCACTACTCATAAATTTAATATCATAATATGATTGATCAAGCATTGAAGTATCTGGTAAAAAATTCCAAATTTTTTTCGCTTTTAAATGTTTTTTAGTTGGATGTCTAATTGAATTTAAATTAATATTTGGTAATTCAAACATATCTTCAACATTTTTTAATAAAATTTTTGGATCTAAATTATCATCTTTACGATTTCTAATTTTATTTAAATTAATTGAATTTGAATTTGAATTTGAATTATTACTTTGAATATCAGATGAAATATATTGAGTTCTTCTTAAAAAGCTAACAGAATCAGATTTTGTTTTAATATTTTTTGTTGGATCTGCTAATAATAACTGATCACTTGGGTGAAGTGGAAAATTCATACCATTGTTTTTTAATCCAAAAATTGTTGATTCTTCAGGTAAATTAATTAAATTTAATGACATACCTAAATCATCATTTAATTTAACTAAATTTTGAAAATTTTCCTTTCTAAAAAATGATGAAACTAATGTACTTAATTCACCACCATCTTTTGAATCTATTTGATTATCATCTTTTAATAATTTAGCTGGACATGCTGGTGGTGGTAAATTATTGGAATATCTTACTTTAGCAACATATTGAATATTGGATTTATGATGATGATGATTTCCATGACTTGGTCTATTGTGGTTGCTGCTATTGCTATGTCCATATGATGGTTTATCTGCACTCGACATATTCCTTCTTGAATATCCCTGCTTATTCCTTGTATATCGTCTTTCTTTCTCTATCTTTCTCTACCTTTTTCTACCTTTGTGCATGTTAACTCTCTTAATAACTAATTCAAATATGCTTCGTCCGCTAATTGAAAAGAAAAGCGAATTCGCTGCGTTTTGCTTTGTTTTGTTTTGTTGTTTGATAATTTTGATTTACCACACATATATATATTGATTTATTCCTTTTCACAGTATTATTATTGACATATCTCCCTCTATAACATACACGGATGGATGGATGAATGAAGGGAAAGGATTTATCAGTGAATATGATGATGGCTCCAACGATAGGATTCTTTTTCAAGGATTTACTTTCACAATGACAGATTTATCTAAAAAAGAAAAGGCACAAATTTCAAATATTATTGCAACAATGGGTGGTAAAGTTAAAGAACATTTAACAACAGACACAAATGTTTTAATTGTTGGTAATATTAATACCCCAAAATCTCAATTCTGTTTAAAAAATAGAAATGATGTTACATTATTATATCCTGATGATTTATATGATATATTTAAAAGATTTAAAGAAAAAAGTATTAAAAATTTAACAATTCAAATTTTAGATGATTATCCATGGCCAATATTTCATTCATGTTTATTTTGTTTATCTAGATTACGTGATGTTGATAATCCATGTTATGATAAAGATTATATTACTAAATTAATTGAATATTTTGGTGGTAAATCAATTTCGTCACTTACTCCAAGAGTGACATATTTAATTACTGATAAAAGAGAAGGTAAACGTTATGAAAGTGCAATAGATTGGAAAATTCATGCAATTCACCCAAAATGGATTATTGATTGTTGTAAATGTCAAAGAATTTTAAATCCTGCATTATATGATATTTCTGTTATAAAAAATTCAAATGAAATTGGTAATAATGCATTTAAAGAATATAGAAATATTATTGATTATGGTTCAACTAAAAATAATCCAATTTATAATTCTATTATTTCTGAAAAAAATAAAAATAAAGATGATATTAATAATATTAAAAATAATTTATTATTATTTAAAGGTTTAATATTTTCATGTTTTGGTTTTACTTCAATTCAATTAAATAAACTTATTGAAATTTTAAAGTTAAATGGAGCAGAAATTCAAGAAGAATATGATTTAAGTGTAACTCATGTATTAATACCTTCAACTTTTACATTTGATCAAATACCTGAAAAAGTTGTTAAATTAATGGATATATCTGATTCAAAAATAATAAATGAATGGTTTATCGAAAGGTGCCTTTTTTACAAAAAAATTTGTACTGATTCATGGTCATTACCTCCAAAATATTTACGTTTAGATTATAAATTAAAAATTCATATAACTGGATTTATTGGAATTGAACATTTACATATAACAAAATTAATAAAAAATTTAAATTTAACAATTCAAACTGAATTAACAAAAGATTGTAATTTCTTATTAGCTAATTTATTATCATTAGGATTAAATAAATCAAATTCATCTCAATTATTTAAATATGAATTTAATGATATTTTAAATTCTATAACAACAATAAATACATCATCAACAAACCTTACTAAAAAGAAAATAAATTCTGCAAAAAAATGGAATATACCTGTTGTTAGCCTTGCATTTTTATGGGAATTATCACAACGTGGAGTATTACCACAAGTACTTGATACAAAATGGTGTATTTTTGCTCCTAGAAGTTTGAAACCTGCAAGTAATTTTCTTGAATATGCAAGAGCTCTTACTGGACCTTCATTTCGTGAAGAACTTGGTGAATGTGATAATGGTAATGATGCTAATAATGATAATTATAATAATGAAAGTCAAAATGATAAGCAGGATGATAAAGATACAGCAAAAGATAATGATAGTTATGGAGTTTCTATTCCAGTAGTTAGTGATTCATATTCAAAAGTACCTGCTCAATTACCATCTCCTAGAAAGAATGCAGCAAAAAAATGGCCAAAATTAGTAGGTACAGCATCTGAATCACAATTAAAATCAATGGATGATAATTTAAATATTAAAAATTTTACTAAAGATGATTATGATGATAATGATGAATATAATTTTAAAGGTAAAAGAAGATTAGCATTTGATAATACAAAGAATGGTAAATCTAAAGATACAGGTCGTTATTTGGATTTTGATGATGATTTGGGAGTTGAAGATATGCCGATTTTTAAAAAACGTAGGAAATAAAGTAGTTTGATTAAATATATATGTAAAAAGGATATTTTTAAAATTGTAATTAAAGATTTTTTAAATTTTTTTCTCCATCCATACTTAATACTTATTTCATATAAAAGAATGTGAATAATTATTTAAGTAATCCATGATCATTCATATAATCTACACAAAGGTTAATATCTTCAAAAAATGAATTATCATCAGATTTGGTCATTTCCCATCCAATTTTCCTTCCATTATTAGAAATAGTTCTTGCATTAGAGCCCCAAAATAATGCTGGAAAATTGAATTTTTCATTTATTTCAGTTGGAGTTAATTCTCTATTTAATTTACTTGAGATTAAACCTAATTCAAATAATTTATTTGAAATTCTAACTGCAATTTCTTTAAATGTATAATCAATACCATCATTTGTAAAATAATAACCTAAAACTCCACTATTAAATTCTTCTTTATTAATAAATTTAGAAATAACATTTATAAATAAAGTACCAACATCATAAATATGGCCATGACTCCATTTAGTATCGCCTTTATAAACTGTAAAACTTGATCCTAATTTAACAATTGATTTAATTAAAATTGGAATTTGAACTGATAATATATTATCATAACCTTTACCAAAACCAAATATAATTGGTGGAGAAATAATTGCAGTTTTAACGAATTTTGGATTTGTTTCTTCAATTGATAATACTAATTTATCAGCTAATCTATGTGGTTGAGAATCTGGTAATAAAGTAATTTCTTTAATATCTTTAACATCATCATAAATTTTATTTGGTGTATATGTTGATGGATCAACACCATCAGTAACAACACCAGCACCTGATATTTGTAAAAATAATGTTTCCTTTGTCTTTTTCGATAAAACTTCCTTAATTACATTTAAAGAAGGTAAATGATTATTTGAAGCTGCATTAATTATAATATCAGAAGATTCTGTTTCATTTCTAATTAAATCTAAAGAATCTAACGAGCCAATAACAGTTTGGACTTTATTATTAGTGGCATCTTTGATAATTTTACCTTTTTCAATAGATCTAACTAATGCTGTAATTTCAAAGTTAGGGAATTTTTCTAAAAATTGAAACAAAACTTCACCACCAACATAACCAGTAGCACCAGTAATAAATAACTTCATCTTTTCTGTTCTTTTATTTTCCTTTCTTTTTCTAGCGAAATTTGTATAAATAAGTAAAATAACTGAAAGAACACAAAACAAAGTGGAACAATCAGTCCAAAGTAGTGGGGAATTAACTCTATTTAAATACCCCGGAATGTTAAGACAATTTCTAATACAAGCGGATGAACTACAAACTTTCCTAATTAGGCAGGAACCGCTATCAGCTGTCGGAATTGTGGCACTTTTCGGGCAATGGGATAAATTTATATTACAAATCAAACATCATTTCTTATTTCTCTACACTTTTATTCAAGATTAAAGCATTAGTTTATATTAATTACATATACATATATATTGTATGATCTATAGATGTTGAATATTAAAAAAGTTATTTGGTGAAAAAAAGTCATTTTTCTGATTCTGATTGTTGGCGTTTCTTGTCATAGTTAGTATGAGATTCACTTTCTTTGGAATTTTCACTAATAAAACTAACTGGCCTTTCACCATCATATTCATAATCAAAATTTACATGTTTCCATGTATTGTTATTTTCATTTGCATTATTACTGTTGTTATTCTGTGATTTAATATTTGCAAGTTTTTTATTATTTATAGATGATGGAATACTATTTTTTCGTTTTGAATCAGAGCCATTTCTTTTCCTAGATCCTAAATGTGTTTGTTTATCAATTGTACTTTCATGAATACCTGCAATATCATTTGACATACCTGCTGCCTTTCTTGTAATTCTAGCTTCAGAAAGCCTACGATGAATTTCATTAGTATCATTACCACCACCACCAAATGTGAATTGTCTAAAAAGTTTATTATTTGATAATTTATTAGAAATTGAAGATTGTGTGGCGTTTGTAGAATATGATTGATTTCTTGAAGTTACTGCCTTTGGAGGTGGAATAACATTTTTCTCTATATTGCTCTTATCTGTTGTCAAATCTAAATCATGACCAATTCTAGTAGCTGTACGTGATATAACTTTTGTTAAATTAGTAAGTTCTTTATTATCAAATTCTTTATTATTATTATTATTATTATTATTATTATTATTATTATTATTATTATTATTATTATTATTATTATTAGATTCACCAGTTTCAAGGTCTTTAGTCTTAGTAACAGTTCTTGATAATGCACGTATAAGTTTAGCACCAACTTTGTCAGATTGTGGATCATATGGATTTGGAGCATAAGCATCATCATCTTCATCAATATGTTCAATATTATCATCTTCATCAACATGACTTTTAGAATATCCACTAAGAGGTATGTCTTCATCAGCACTACTTTGTGAATCATTACTTTCATTATCTACAGCATGATTGTTATTATTATCATTAATATCATTATTTGATTTATTATCTACCATTTCATCCAGATTATAAGCAGGTTCTTCATTAATTACATTTGATGGAATATAAGCAGAAGCGATTGTTTTCTCTCTCATTAAAGGTTGACCCATATCAACAACCGGGAAAACACCCTTTGGGGATCTAATTTGTTTTGAAGAAATTCTAGAAAGTCTTGAACGAATTGAACCATTTGTTGTTGATCTAGCAATACTTGAAGATGCAATACTACTTCTTCGTGTATGAGTTCTTGAAATATTATTTTCATCATCAGGTTTAAATTCTTTAATAGATGATAATGAAGATGAAGAATTAATTGAACTTTGATTTGTTGGTACACGTACAACACGTGAATCCATATTAAGCATTGGTTGTTCATCACGTTCTTCATAAGCTGGTAAATTTAATTTTTTCATATCATGTTCAATAACTTGTAAATGTAAAAACCAAGGTATAACAATTCCAAAGAATGAACCACCGATAATATTACCAATTGCACCAGGTAACATAATTTTCCAAAAATAATGACCAAAACCATAACCACAATTATTAAATATACCTGCTGGAACTAAAAACATATCTGCAACAACATGAGTAAAACCAACAGAAACAAAAGTGAAAATTGGTAAAAAAATCATTAGAAATTTAACATGTAAAGGTTTAACCATAATTTGTAAATAAACGGCTAAACAAACAAAGAAATTACCTGCTATACCTTTTAATAAAGTTTCAGCAAATGAAAAAGAATTTTTTGTTGAAGCAATTTGAATTGTACCCATAACATATTCAGCTTGTTTGAAAACACCAGAGCAATAACAAATAACGTAAACAACGAATAATGTTGAAGCTAAATTTACCCAAAATGATATTAACCAAGAAATTGCTAAATCCATAAAAGTAACAGCACCACGCATAACACCAACTGAAAAAAATAAAATATTTGAATTAAAAAGTTCCATACCACAAACAATTACAAAGAATAAACCAATTGCATAAACCATACCTTGAGCTAATGATAAAAACATTCCCCAACCATTTTGCATTTCTGCACTCCCTGCTTGACACATTACATGAAGCATACTACCTGTACTAAATAAAAATGCGCCCATAATTGAATTAATGAAAAGTATATGAAATGGTAAACGAGATTTTTTCATTGAAGTTGCAACAACTGCAAGTGCAGCTTCGTGTGGAGTGATATAGTAAGTATCATCAACCATCTGATGTATATATATAGATTATTATTATGGAGAGATATAGCACGGGTGTGTTTGTGTGTATATGAGAGTGTTTATATTATAACTTAGTGTCTATATAAATGCAACATTGCTTGCAGAGCAGAGCAGAGAAGAGCAGCGCAGAGCAGAGCAGCGCAGAGGAAAAAAGCAGAAAAGAGACGAAAGAAGGAAAAGCATCAGACAAACACTAAATAAACATCAAATCCCAATTTATCAACAAAAAAAAACATGTTGCACGGCTGTGGCAGCTTCCCGGTTTTCCAGTTTTCCGGGCCGCTGCGAATTCCGATTGGCTCTTTAAAGGCTTTGCTTTGCTTTGTGTGGAACATGATAATCTGATCTGATCTTATCTGATCTTATCTGATCTTAGAATACCTTACATTGCTAGCATCACACCAAACAGAGTGGAGAAAAAACAGTTGACTGGGAAGATCCATTCATCTCTCAATACCGTAAAGCAAAGAAAACTGATAATAGGCCATAACAAATACGATAATTTCATATATTTCCATAACATTCCAGCATAATAATTCTTGAAATTCTCCCATGTAAGATCTGCGACTGACTTGATATTTTCATTATTATTATTATGATTATTATGATTATTATGATTATTATGATTATTATGATTATTATGATTATTATGATTATTATTAACAATTTCAATTTCACCATCCCATAAACAAATAAATAAAGAATATAAAGTCTGAAATATAATTGTACCAAAACTTTGATCAACTAAAACACAAAGAATCTTCTTTCCTTTGAAAACAGATAATAACATTTCAATCCAATAACTACATAATAATCCATTAACTCCACCCCATATTAAAAATTTCAAATGACCAAATAAACTTGCTTGTCTATCAGCTTCAATTTTCTTATTAGTTAAATTATTATTAATTTCTGTAGTTATATTATTGGTATTGGTATTGGTATTAGTACTGGATGGACTTAAAATATTACTTGATGTCCTTATATGCGTGCTTCCATTTCCAATTTCAGTTCCATTATCAATACCATTCATTACATTATTATAATATTTTTCATTTATATCATAAAAATCTTCTTTATTATTATTATTAGAACTATTATTATTACAACTATTTTGGTTTATAATTGTTTGTAAATTCATTTCTTCATCATTATTGATAGTCTTATTAAGTAATTTATCAAGTTTGAAATTAATACCTCCACTAATATTATTATTAGTATTATTAATAATTGAACGATTTTTTGTCCATTCAAATAACTGTGATAGTGTTTGACCTAATAATGAGGTTTCACCACCCATTACAATTGGTGTTAAAAATCTATTCTTTTTATCAAAATATGAATAATGTGTATATGTTAGAAATATGAAAAATATTTCAATAATAAACAAATATAATAAATGTTCAGTATGAGAATCAATATCTGAAATTAATCTTTGAAAAAATAATTTAATATTTTTAAAAATTTTAAGTATTATTGATTCATTATTTATATACTGTTCGACATTATTATTAGTAGAAGTATTAACAACATTGACGTTTAAATATTTATCACGCTGTTTAGCTAATGCAAATTTCTTTTCTTGATCTCTATAACAAATTTCTTCTTTCTTTATATTAAGATTGTTATCTAATGTATTATTATTATTAATATTATTATTAATATCATTATCACCATCGATTATTAATGGATTTAAAATATCACTATCCCCACCGTTACTTTCAATGCTCCTCATGGTCACTCGGTATGCTTGTATGTATATGCCCAGTCAATAGCTCTATGTTGTTGTTGTTGTTGTTAACGGTAATACACGATCCAAAAACGCTACTTAATTTTCAATTCTCAATCTTCAACACGCTTTAAATTTTATCACCAGCTTTACTTTACTTTACGTTACTTTACTTATTTATAGCGTATGTTTAATGTTATTATGTGTATATATTATGTACATATATTAAATAACTAAATAATATAATAATGTTAAAAACAAAAAAGATGATCCCAAACTCGTGTGCTCTTGTGTATTAAATTGTTCTTCACACGAGATATCAAAAAAATATTGTAAAAAAATTGTAAAAAAATGTAATGCTAACCTAAACTGTAGCAAATATCTATAATAATTGAAAAAAAGTATTAAAAATTCAAAAAATGAAACTTCTTAAAATAACGTATTATGTATGTAAATGTATACGTTATTGTATATGTAAATGTATATTTTATTGTATATATGTTATGGTATATGTATGTATGTATGTATGTATAATAGTCCCAAATTACTAACCTATTTAAATGTTTAATGAATATAAGATACTGAATTTATTTGTTTATTTATTTATTTTTCTTTCTTGTGTAATATAATAATAAATTTATCACTATTATTATTCTAATTAATTTAGCAAATACTACCTTGTTTTGACATCCAAATTCTAATTTTGTAAACTCTAAATAATTCTTTAACTAAATCTCTAAAATCAATTCTTAAATCAGAATTATAATAAAATGTTAATTTTTTCATATCCCATTGATATTCAGCATCACAAACAGTCATTTGAAGATTATATTCTAAAACTTTATTTTGACAAACTCCAACTGCTTTAATTTCATCATTGATTTTAGAATTAATTGATAATAATTCTTCACTTTTAGCAAATCTAATAACTGGTTTTGGAAAATTTAAAATTGGTAATTTTTTATTATTAATTTCATCTTCTTTATTTGATAATATTGCCTTTCTACTTAAATATTGTTCAAATCTTAATAATCTAGCTTCTAAAATTGAAACATTTAATTTAACAACTTTACCTAAATCACGACCACGATCAGCTTCAACAATAACTAAATCTCCAATTTTAATTTCACCTAATAATTGTTTATTAATTGGTGAAATATGGAAAACATCAATTCTTGAATTTTTAAAACAACATGCAATTATATCATAATTAACTAAATTTTGTTCATCTGTTAAATATGTTAATTCAGGTAATGAATCAGTATTTAAATAATTTAAATATTTTGAAATATTTAAAATTTCTTTTGATGGACAACCTAAATAATTTGAAACATCATTAAGACATTGAATAACCTGTTCTTTTGATGGTGTCATAATATTAGAACGGAAACCGCCTGTTTGAATATTATTATTATTAGTAGTAGCAGTATTATTATTGTTGTTGTTGTTAGTACCTAGAGAAATATTTCTTGAATTGCAACGATTATTATTATTATTATTATTATTATTATTATTATTATTATTATTATTATTATTATAATGATTATATGTATTATTATTTTGATTCATATTAATATTTTTATTTTGGTAATTATTTTGATAATTATAGTAACCATTATTGTTATTATAATTGTAGTTAACATTATTATTATTGTTGTTATTATTACTATTATTAGTATTATTACTATTGATATAGTTTTGATAGTTGTGACCTGTGTTCAAATTAGAATTATAATTATTTTTAGTGTATCCGGCATTGTTATAATTGTTGTTAATGTTATTATTAAAATTATTGTTGTACATGTTATCATAACCATTACTATTGTTATTATATCTATTAGAATAATCACCTAAATTATTAATTGAAGGTTCAAAGTTGTTAAAATTATTGTTATTTTTATTGTTGATATAATTATTAGCATTGTTATTGCTATTATTTGTATTATTATCTTTAACAGCATCATAAGAATATCTTCTTAAAGGTTGAAAATCTCCTAAAGGTGGAGAAACCCAATTATAAGCATTACTATTAGAAATGCTATTATTTTTTGAAGGTATTGACGTTAAAGCAAATGAAGCTCTAGTTGCGGTCGTAACAGTTGAATTATCACCCCAAAGACTACTATTAAATGATTCTCTATTGGTATTATTAGTATTATTAGTATTATTAGTATTATTACTGATACTTTTAGTTATCATATGATTATTATTATCATCATTATCAAGAGTTAATTCTTCAATATTAGAAAAAATGCCTAAAAAGTTAGAAGTATTGTTATTATTATTATTATTATTATTATTGTTATTATTATTATTATTATTATTATTATTATTATTATTATTATTATTGATATTATTATTATTATTATTGATATTATTATTATTATTATTGATATTGTTAATTTTATTTAAATTATTTGAAATTGAATCAATTGAATTAAAATTTGTTGATATATAATCATTTGGTTTTGATAAAGGAGATGTTGTGATAATTTCATTTGATAAATTTTGTAAATCTGAAAAAGTATTTTTTTGAGGTTCAAGAGGTGAAATAATAGAATTTGATTCTATAGATGCTAAATTAAGATTTTTATCAATATTAGAATTTGTAGATGTAGAAAGATAAGGTAAAAAGTCTGATTTATTAGATAAAGGTGGTTGTAAAGGTTGTATATTATTAGTAATATTATTGTTATTATTTGTTGAAGTTGAAAACATTTCAAAAGACTGTTTGAAAGTTGGTATATTTGATACTTTCATAAAATCATTTGAATGAACAAAAGAACCGATTTTAGAATTTGTATCAAATGAACTTCTATGATTATTAATATTATTATTAATATTTGTAATTAAATTTGAATCATTATTAAATAATAAAGTTCTAGTATCTAATTCTTCATTCATATTTGCTATTGAAAATGACAGAGAATTTGGAGAGGTAGAAGTTGAAGATTGTAATGATAAAGAATTATTTTTATTTGAGTTTGAGTTTGAGTTTGAGTTTGAGTTTGAGTTTGAGTTTGGATTTGAGTTTGGATTTGATGATGATATATCGTTAATTAGCATGATATGAAGATATGAATATGGATATATAGATATATATGAATCTATAAAATGTCTTTATCTATATTGAATTAATCTAAATTATGTAATGAATTTTTTAGTCTATATGTACCTGGGTAATGAGAATTGGAAGCAACAGGATCAAAAAGATCTATCTGTATATATCAGTATATCGTATATTATAGTATTGTATAATATATCATATATATATCGTGTATATCGTGTATATTGTGTAGTAGATCGAAGAGAAGAGAAGGAAGCAGAAGGAAGAAAGAAAGAGGGAGGTGTGCAATGGTTCAATACATGCGGATTGCCATTGTCGAGAGAACAAACAACAGGGCGAATGAAGGCGAATGAAGGCGAAGAACAGAAAAAGTAAGACAAGCATAAGAGGGCAGAGCAAGCCAAAGCAGAGCAGAGCAGAGCAGAGCAGAACAGGACAGAAGAGGGCCCGCTAATTGTCAACCGTGATAACGAATAACGACGCATCAACCGCTGTGCACTGCTAGTGCACCATGCACTAAGTGCACTTAGTGCTTTGGCTTTGGGTTTAAATTTCAAATTTTAAATTTTAGCACCAGGAACAGCCAAACATCACATGCCAATGGGCGTGGCGTGGCAGAAAAAAGAAACTAAATTAAAAATTAAATAAAAATTTAGAGCCTATCGGCAATCGGCAATCGGCAATCGGCAATCGGCAATGAAAATCGGCAACCCACAATCCTTAATAAACTTATTTCTCAATTTAAACTTGATAATTAATAAATTTAGTGCTTATTTTCAACTATTATAGTAGTTAAACATTATTAATGATTTTTCTAATCGGGTTATTCTAATAAAAACCATTAAATTTAAGTATTGTACAATAATATTTTAAATGATGATAAAAATTTAGATTTTCAATTATATAAATTAGGTTTACAAAATTGTACAAAACCAGGTAGATATCCAAGATTGTATGAAATGAAAAAAAAAATTCCAATTTCAAAAGAAAAACCCATCAACCAATATTTTTCAAAATCGATTAAATATTTTAAAAAATGTAAGCAAAGACCATCATTTTTATAAAAATTTAAATTTTCCAGGTTTTCTTTATACTCCTTTTTCTATTTAACAAGATAAATATATATGAAAGATATCCCTAAAGTTAAACCACAAGAGTAATTATATATATATAACATATTAAATCACAAAACTACCTAAACCAACAAGAATCAGATTACCAAGAATAAAATTATTAAATAAAATTTCAAATCCACTCCTACGTGAATACATTTCAATTAATTTTGTTTGAATTTCTTCTTTATAAATAAGTAATAATGATAAAACTTCAACAATACAATTATCAATAAATTTATTTGTATTGATAAAACTTTTCATAATTTTTTCATTACAATCTTCCCTTGGCTTCTTCATATTTGAAAAGTTTAATAATGATGGTAAATCAATATATTCAAAATCATTTAAATTTTGAACAATTCTAAATTTAATTGCAGGTAATACTTTAAGTTTATTTCCATTGTCATCAATCATATCATCTTCTTTATTATTATTATTACTGTTATTACCATCAATTGTTAAATCTCCATATTCAATTCCATCAATAACTCTTTCACTATTATCTTTATAATCACTAATATCCTCCTCTTCATCATCAAATTCAATTTCATTAATATCATCATCAATACCAATAATTTTATTTTCAACAATAAATTTATTTTTATTATTTGATGATAATCCAAATTTTTCATCATTAATAAATGTAATCATAGATTGTAAATCTTTTGATGTAATATATGGTAATCCAGTTAAACTTGAAATTGGTAATTCATTAGGTAATTTGGCTGTTAAATTAAAAAATTTAATCTTCATATCAATTACAACATATTTATTCATTTTTTCAATTGGAGTTTCTTCATCATTAAATTTTTTATAAATATTATCAATCATATTTTTCATATTTTCAATTGAAAATTCAAATTTAAAATTTTTTTCTCCAATATTATTACTATTGTTGTTGTTATTGTTGTTATTGTTGTTAGTGGTAGTATTAAAATCTATATCATCTTCATTTGGTAACATAATATCAAATATAATTTCAGCTTTACCACTTTCAATCCAATTTAATTTAGAATTTTTATTATTTAAAAATGATAAATCTAACATATCAATTCTTAATCTAGTAATTTTCTTCCACAAATCATCACTTATATTATTATTATTATTGTTACTTTTATTATCGTCATAAATGTCATCATTATTTTTTCTATTATTCATTTCATTATCATTAATTTTATTTTCATTATTTATTTTATTTGCGCTCATATCCTTATTGTAATTTTTATTATTATTATTATTATTATTATTGTTATCATCTTTCATATTATTTCTTATTTCATCATTTCTATTAATACCTCTATTAATAGAATTATTCATATTATTATTCATATTATTAATATGATTATTATTATTGAATTGGATATTATTAAAATCATCAATTTGATCATGCAAATCCATTCCACTAAAATGTGCAAATCTATGTTGCCTTTTATGTAATGTAAATAACGAACCACCTAATGATCCAAACATTGTATTTGCATTTAGAAAATCATAAACAATCCATTCTCTTCTTAATTTATTCATATCACAATTAAATATAATTAATTCTAGTGGTTTACTTAAATATTTTTCACTATTAAAATTAATTTTACTATGTTTAACTTTAATATGATTTATTTCATATTTATCATTAAATGATTCATCTAATAATAAAATATCTTCTTCATCTTCATCTTTAAATATATTAACATCACCTTTTAATCCTTCAATTTCAATTTCATTAATTAATCCTTTACCATCAAACCATTTATTAAAACTAAATGTTAGATTTAATTCAGATATTTTAAATTTATAATATTCTGAATTTATTTTTAAATTTCTAATTTTAATTTTACCATCTTCCCAATTTGCTTTAAAACTTGGTTCATTTAAATCAATATTTAATTTATTATCAAATGTTAAAAGATTTTTTAATAAAACTTTTTCAATTTCACCATCTCCAATCCAATTTACAATATATAATAAAAATCCAATAAATGTTGTGGTACCAATGAAAATCCAAAGAAAATTTCCCATTAAAATCCATGAAAAAAATGCTGTTAATTCATCAATATTAAAAGGTCGATTTTGCCTTAATAAAAAATATTTTAATTTAATAATAAATCCTTTTCTTGACTCTTTAATTGTTTTATTATCATCAGAATTTATTTTATTTTCCTTTTCAGTTATAATTTCATCCTTATTTATTTTATTTATTTTATCTTCATTTTTGAATTCTGAATAAAATCTTTTAAAATCAATTTTATTTTTTAAATTTGAATTTGAATTCGAATTTAAATTTAAATTACTATAAATTTTATTCTTATGTAATGATGAATACATCATTTTAGAATTTTGAATCTTGATAATATCATTTATTAAATTAAACCTATTATTATATTGATTTTGTAATAAATTTATCTTATTATTATTTATTTTCTTAATTCCTTTTAAACCCCGTCCTAAGAAAATCGAAAATCCTAGTGTATTTTTTATATTATATCCAGTAAACATATTGGTGGTATGAGGTAATAAAACCTTAAGTATATGATCCATATAATACCCTGTATATATCGTAACTAATTAATTAATAATCAAATCCCTGATAATATCATCAAACATATACATAGAGTAATAGGTCCTAACAATACATGTCATTTAACACCTCCAAACGTTATACGTCTAATTTTCTCACAGCGTGAAAATTTTCAATTTTCTCATTTTTTTATTTTCTATTTTTCATTTTCTCATTAATTAATCTATTATTATCATTATTATAAGTAATATGCTTGCTTTTACAACTGTTTTTTAAATACAAAGTTAAGATTCGTATAATAAGTATAAAGATAAAATAAAATAAAAAATCCATTCACAGAATTAAGCATCATCAAGATCTTTATGACCTACAATATCATCACCTTGAATTTGTTCTTCTTCTTCTTTTAATAAGAAATCAGGACTTTTAAGATCTATCCAACCAAGATTTGGAGCACTTGATTTATAACCTAATCTTTGTTGAACTAATGGAGAATATTTTTTAACTTGATCAATTGAATAAGCTAACCATGGAATTTCTTCTTGTCTATAAATACCAGGACATTGAAACATAATATGCATTGGACGAATTGTTTTGGAATAATTAGTTGCACCACAATGATATAAACTACCTAATAAAATTATAGCTTCACCTTTTTCTAATTCAGCGTGAATTAATTCATCTCTAAATGGTGGTCTTTCATCACCCCAAAGATGAGAACCTGGAATTATTTGAGTTGCAGCATTTTCAATTGTTGTTTTACATGTTGGTATCATTAAACCAACTAATATATCATTACCCATAATATATTCATTAGATTTAATATGTTTTGCATGATGATTTTTATCATCTCTATGAATTCTTTGAGCTTTACCACCTGGTCCAATTGCCATAGTCATTGACATTGAAAGTAAGGGATATGTTGTATAAATTGTTTTATTTTCATCATAATAATTTGTTGTTGTTCTATTTAAAAAATATTCACTACAATTTTGATAAATTGAATTTTCAAAGAATTTTTCACGAACAATTTTTGATCTACTAATTAATCTAAAACAACGTTTTGTCTCTGGTGGAAAAAGTTTACCTTCCCATGGTTTATCAGCATCTAAATAAGGTTGAACTTCTTCTAAAGATTTATCTAAATCTTCATATGTTGCAAAATTCTTAACAATTACAACACCATCTTTTTTAAGTGCATTAATAAATAAATCAATTGATTCTGTAGCTTCAATCTTTTCTACCATATTGTATAGTAAGATAAATAATCAATTGTAAGTTGTTGTTGTTGTTTTTTTAATTTTAGTTACTTAGTTATTTATGTTTTGAGTGATATTAGAGAATGAATTATAACATATATAGAAGAAAGGTAATGATTTAATTATTTATACTTATGAGAAGTTGTGGAGATATTAGGATAAGCAGTGATATGCAGTGATAAGCAAAATTCTCTTTTTTACCGTTTTCGGTTATTCATTTTCTTGAGATTGATAGTCGGCGCTTCCGAAAAGATCTTTATTATGGCGATTCCCACTTTTCCACCTTTTGCGAGCTGATTAAGGGCTTTCCCGAGCTGCTCAACTGCTCAACTGCTAGCTGTTAACTGTTAACTGGACTGTTTTCATGAACTCCGAGATGATTATCAGTTATTAGTAAAGTATTCGAAATCGAAAAATCTTAGATGGTCACTGTTCTTTTCTCATTGATGTACATACATATCGACGCACTATCAATTATCATGACAGAATGAAGATTACCGAGGAATTCTACTAGTAAATGATTATCTTTTAAAACAACTCTCAAAAGTGTTTACTGTTGAAGGTTAGAAACTAAAGTTAGCAGTTAGCTGTTAGCAGTTAGTAGTTAGCAGTTAGCAGTTAACAGTTAGATATATATGTGTAACTGTTGGCAATTATAGTTATTAGTTATTAGTTATTAGTTATTAGTTATTAGTTATTAGTTATTAGTTATTAGTTATTAGTTATTAGTTATTAGTTATTAGTTATTAGTTATTAGTTATTAGATATTAGTCACTAGATACGTATTAGAATAAAATAAAATAAAATAAAATAAAATAAAATAAAATAAAATAAAATAAAATAAAATAAAATAAAATAAAATAAAATAAAATAAAATAAAAAAAATAAAAAATAAAAGAGAAATTCGCTAATTTAAGTGGGTGAACCTGAAACCAAATCATCACTCATCAAACAGAAGTGGAAGCTTAATGGAATTGATAGTTCGAAATATTTATAATCTTCTATTCTTCTTTTTTATTCACATACCTATTTCACTTAACTGTAACTAAGATGTTAAAGACTGTTAAAATAAGGCAGATTATAATAATTATACTTTCTTCACTAATATGTTTAGTATTATTATATAAATTGATTTCACCAAATAAAAATCTTCAATTACTTGAATTAAATAATAATAATAATAATAATAATAATAATAATAAATATGAAAATAAAGATGGATCAAATAATTTATTTGGTTTAAGATTAAATGATCAAATGGAGTTATCACAAAAATTAGATGATATTGCAGAAAAATTATTAAAACAGCAAGAAAAAAGATTATCACAACTTGAAGAAGATAAAATTAATCTTGAAAGACAATTAAATGAAATGAAAAAGCCATCATCTGATTTATCATTGAGAGAAAAATTAGCATTTTTATATCCATATGATCAAAATAAAAAATTCCCAGCTTATATTTGGCAAACTTGGAAATATGGTTTAAATGATAATAAATTTGGTAAAGAATATAAACAAGGTGAAGAACAATGGGCAATTCAAAATCCAGGTTTTGTTCATGAATTATTTAATGATGATACATCAAGGGCAATTATTAGATATTTATATAGAAATATACCAGAAATTGTTAAAGTTTATGATTCTTTACCACATGTTATTTTAAGATCTGATTTTTTTAGATTTTTAATTTTATTTGCAAAAGGTGGTATATATGCAGATGTTGATACATTACCATTACAACCAATACCTAATTGGATTCCAGAAAATGTTGATCCAAGTGAATTAGGTATGATTATTGGTATTGAAAGTGATCCAATTGATAAAAATTGGAGAAAATTTTATTCACGTAGATTACAATTTGCAAATTGGGTAATACAATCAAAACCTGGACATCCAATTTTAAGAGAAATTATTGCATCAATTACTGATATTAGTTTAGAAAAAATTAAAAAGAATGAAAATCAAATTCGTAGTGAAAATGATAAAGAATTTATTTTAGATGTAATGAATTGGACTGGTGATGGTATATTTACTGATGTTATATTAAGATATTTTAATGATTATGTTTTAAGTGGAATTTTTTCAAAAGTTACATGGAAAGATTTTACTAAAATGGATGTACCAAAACTTGTTAGTGATGTGTTAGTTTTACCTGTTAACTCATTTGGTGTTGAAGATAAAGAATCAAAAGAATCAAAGGAATTAAATGAAATAAAGCAAGTACCAAAGAATGCAATTGATGTATCAGACCAGAGTCATCCATTAGCATTCGTTAAGCATTATAAGCATAGGGTATTTAAACAAAGCTAGTGGATGGGGGTGTATAAAGTTATTGTATAGCTAATCTAAGATAATCTAATCTATAAGTAGACAGAACCAATTTAATAAAAATATCAGTCACGTGGGTGTGCACGTGACACTTCATATCGCCGCACACACCAGCCGCAGGTGCCGAACACGCGCGTCCACACACCATCCGGCGGGAACACAAAATCAGCAGACCAATTGGCACGTGTAGAAAATGGCAGAACGCGCGCGCCTCGCTCATCTGTCCCAAAACGGAAGGCACGCGCCCGCAGCAAGAAAAACAAGGCTGGTTTTTTGTTTTCCCTTTCTACTTTTCTGTGCGTTGTGCGTAGAGTTGTTCATTTTCCCGCCCATAGGAAAATTTGGGCCCATGAGCGCACCATTTGGTGGGCCGCTCATGAGCGGCCCATGAAAAATCAGCACCGCCACAATCTAAAAAATTAAGTCACGTGGTTTATGTATGGCGCAGCATGGCCATTGAAGTCACATAAATATTTGATAGTACAGTATACTGTATAGTAAACTATACTGTATAGTATATATAGCGTGAGGCCCATGAGCCGACCACGACACAATACTCCGCTCATGAGCCTCATAAAAAATTGCGCTCATGGGCCCGCTCATGAGCCTGAGCGCTGGTGAGAAAAAAACTGAACAACTCTAGTTGTGCGTTGTGCGTTGTGCGTTTCTAGTGTCCAGTTTCCAGTTTCCAGTTTTCCTCATTGGGCAACTCGAAAACAAAGAGAAGGCTTTGCGTGTTCCAGAAACGTTTCATAATGATCCATAGCAACAATA